>JAOTRA010000019.1:1874383-1896949 GCA_026260255.1 Pseudolaguvia tuberculata
GAACATGCAAACTCCGCACAGAAAGATCCTGGCCCGGGATTCGAACCAGGGACCTTCTTGTTGTGAGGCGACTGTGCCACTACGCCACCGCACCGCCCCCGTCTATAAAACACTTTTAAGGATTTTCAGTCAGAGGTCCTTATACTCCAATCAAAACCAAAACAGATCTTCATGGAGTTCAGGGGATTTGAGCACATCATTCTGGCACAGTGGTTGGGTCCCAGTTCCAGTGACAGAAAATGGTATTTACAGGTACTGATCATATAATTAAAATATCTGCAAAAAGTTAAGTTATTTCACAAATTCCATTCAAGAAGTGAAACTTGTATAATGTATACATTCATTCCAGACTGGTTTTATTTCAAGATTTTAACTGGCAACTTATGAAAAACCCAAAATCAGTATCTCAGAAAATTTAAGACCAATACAAAGAAAAGTGAAAAGTATGAGCATATTCAGAACTCAGTACTGAATTCATTGGGGCCCCTTTTGCCTGAATTACTGCAGCAATGCATCACGGCATGGAGTCATATTTATACTTTTAACTATCCAAGATTTAGAAAAATCCTTTCTTTGTATTGGTCTTAGATGATATTCTAAATTTCTGAGATACTGAATTTGGGTTTTTCATTAGTTGTCAATTATAATCAAAAATGAAAAAAACAGTTGAAATATAATCAGTCTGTGTGGAATGAATATATACATTATGCAAGTTTCACTTCTTGAATGGAATTAGTAAAATCATCTTTTTGGAGATTTTCTAATGATACAGCCAGAACAATGTAAATTTTACATTTGAGGTAAATTAGATTTTCACAAAAAACAACAAATTAAGCTTTACAATGAGATGAATTTTTTTAATTTTTTTTTTTGCAATCTGCATTGGTTATATTTACTTTGGTTCAAATAATAAAAATTTCCAGTTTGATTAAATTTTTGGAAAACAACAATGTGAGCCTTTGAGGGACGACAGTATCCTACTAAATCTTGTAGATTAGAAACACTGTAGGACACATTTGACATCGTGCGTTAAATCTCCTTGACACACTCCTGGTTCTTTATCTTTTAACTTCCAGCTATTTCAGTTTAAGCTGCTATCTGGAGAGCGGGAAAGCTTTAGGCTGGCCAACAACGCCCTCTAGTGTCCACTCACAGCAGACTGACTACTCCATTGTACAGCTACAGCATCGCTGCTTAGGTCAGGGGTGCTCAGACTTTTTCATCATGCGAGCTACTTATAAAATTACCAATGCAAAACACATTTATTTAGTTAGAACATAGAACAATATTTTAAATAGTTGAAACATTTTAAATAGTTTGAAACATTATTTTAACATTATTTAAACTTGGTTTGTTATTTTAGCAAGTTTACTCTGATGACTTGCACTGAATTGAATCAGCCAGGGATGCATAGTCCGGACAGTAGCTGCTGCTGCTGCAAAAAAAAAAAAGGGTCTTCCTCCCATTCCGTATGAAAATGATAGGTTTTTGTCTTTTTACTTGGTCCAGCTTCCCCACTCATTCCCCACTCACCTTAAGCTAAAACTTGTACGTAAGTCGCTGACTAGCTTGTTTGTTTTGCTGCACTTGCCGCCGTTGTTTGCGGATGCGCAGTGGCCTAAGTGTCAGAATATTTATTTAATTGTAAAACTAATTTGTTTAATTTTTTTGGAATTTAATTCATATTAAAAATAAAATATGAAAAAATCAACAAGTGACGGAATGGATGAGGCTGACGTATTTTTTTTAATGTCAAGCGATCTACCAGTCGATCGCGATCGACGTATTGAGCACCCCTGGCTTAGGTTATCCCTGTGAACGTTGTATTCAACAGCATTAAAGAAAAGGTAAAAAAAAAAAAAAAAAAAAGTTTTAAAAAGATGAAATAACATATGGCGCAATAAAGCGAGGAGAGGGTGATTTCCACAATGTAAAATTAGCTAATTGAGAACCAACCAGATTCTAGCTTTAGCATTCCTGATATCTTTGGCAAAAAATACATGTAGGTGATTAGGCTTATTGCAGTCACTCAGACTAACAATACAGTTTTCATAAAACCCAGCTTCAATCAACAAAGAAAAGTTTTAATAGAAAACAAATAACTGATCTGCAGGCAGGTGTATGTATATAAAGTTCTTTATTTGGTCAGCACATTTTAAGCCATGAACTCATAGGGGATGGGCTCCAGGACTTGGGGCTTGTTGTTCTTGGTGCTGACGAAATGGGCCGGACGAGGAGCAGCGGGCTAGACAAAGCGAAACAAGGGAAAAGTTTATTTAGAAAAAAAGAAAAAAACAAAAAACATGCTGCATAGATTTTGTGAATAGCTTTGACAAAAGCTTTTGGGAGTTTACATTGCATATAATTGACAGACAAATTTGTCACCAATTTATTCTAAATCCTAATTGTAGACCATTAGTGTAACTATAACTCTCAGGAGAACAGGGATACTAAAGAAACAAAGTGCATGTCATTCATACCTGGCGCTTGAGCTCCACCCAAGAGTTTTTGGCCTTGGCCTCCAGCTTCTTCTTCTCATTCTCCCTGATGCGCTGTAGGAAGCTCTCTCTGCTCTTCGAGTGCTTCACATGCTCAATACGCACATTGATTCTCTTGGCCAGGATCTTGCCCCTTGCAGAGAGAAAAATATTGAAAGTTAATGAGAATGAATGCTTAAGTTTGACTCTGATTGAACAGCTATGTCCTTATTGACGATCTGAGGGAGACATGGTGCAGTCTGGTCAGGGTGCATAAGGAGGTTTTCTCTGCCCCACATGAATGACCACAAAGGACAAAGTGGTCCTCATGGCAAAGTGAAGATGGGGTGTGTCAATAATACTAATATGACATACTAAAAAAAGTTTTGATTAACGTTTTTGTCATCAGTTTGTGTTTAAATGATCAGTTCAGACAATGTAGTAGCCCTTATGTTGGTTGTACTTACTTGACCTGCTTGTTGACGATAATGCCTACAGCATGCTGCGTGACGTTATAAATTCGTCCCGTTTTGCCATGGTAGCACTTATGCGGCATACCTTTCTGGATGGTTCCTGTGCCCTAAGATTTATAAGCAGACATTAGGATTTGAAGTGCATAAAGAGAAAGTATGTACTTTTGCTTTTAATATGCATCATTACTACATGATTTTAGATGTTCATTTAATTCATTTTTAGTAGTAAATATAGCTAAGTCCAAATTAGTAAAATAAGTGAAAAGCTAATCAGCGGGTTGTGGTTTAAATTCCTAGCACCACCCATCTCCCAATGACTGCTGGGCCACAAAAAAGCAACTATATTAAATGTGGCTAAATTCAGCCAGTCAATCTGTGTCGCAGCTCAGCAGTTAAAGTGCAGCGCTGCAAATCAGAAAGATGTGGGTTAATTTCCCAGCATTACCAGGCTGTCATTGTTGGGTTCCAGAGAATCGCTTGCTTACCTTAATATCAACAATATCTCCTTTCTTGTAGATGCGCATGTAAGTAGACAAAGGAATTGGGCCTGTGTAAAAGAAAGCATTCTATATAAAAAGATAGCATTTTGAGGAAAAAAGGTATCTGCATACACATTAGAACACTATGGATATAGACATTATTCCACTCACCATGCTTGCGGAAGGGCTTGGCAAACATGTACCTTGTTCCCCTCCTCTTGCCTCTTGTGTTAGTCATGGTGCCTGATAACTGAAATAAAAGATGAGATAATCAGACGTTTTTGTTACACAAATTAGTCCAGATCACTGTCTAAATTAAACACAGGACTGTCGTTACCATCACCCATTATGCCCTAGTAGCCCCAAAGAGCTTACAGTATTGTGTTTACATATTCTTGCACCATTCATCTGCTGCCTAATGCAGATTTAAAGAACAGCAATGTGATATGCCGCTGCAACTGAGCCTGTCGCCGAATTAAGCACAAAACATACAGAATTCCGCACAAAGCGTACAAATCCACTAATACACGTATAAAGAAATATTATCACGACATTAGAAATAATTCCACATGTACAACTCATCATCGTCATGGTGCTTCTCATAAACCACATGCTCAGCCACGCCAGAGCAACACGGCTTTATTTTTTACCATTTAACTCACTTAAATTCACATAGGTTAGGAATTTTAAACAATAATAACACAAAGTAATGTATTTTCTATGTTTATAGAACGTTAACTGTTCGTTAAACTTGAACAAAAGTATAGTTTTAAGAACAATTCCGGGAGTACATCTTACCCCCGGTTTCTCACAAGATGGCGGTTAGGGCGGAAAGAGAATGTTGGGGTCTTGCGTATCGGCCTTCTAAGAGGGAAAATAGTACACCTGAATAATTGCCTGGATGAAATTATGAAATAAATATGACACTATGCGGGTGGATCAAAAGAATATAATTTTTGTTAATGTTGTAAGCGCTTAAAGGTACGTAATTATTGCTGTAAAAACGACTATTTTAAATGCTTTTTTATTTAAAGTAGCATATATATTCAAATTCATGATAGAATTTGGGTTAATTTTCTATAAAGTCAACATGTAACATAATAACGAATGTAAAGAAATTGTGTTCGATTTAAAAAAAAAAGATCTAAATCATACAGGTGCTCGAAGGCTGTTGATTTAATGCCGAGCACTAAGACCCGGGAGCCCGTCCATCATGGCAGAATTCCAAATGACTACTAAAATTACTATGTAAGTGCACTACTATTGTTGGTTTGTAGCGCAATACATTGTCCTACCTACGGCTCTATCTTTAAGTGAGGGTGGTTTTTAGGACAGCGCCTGTAGTTAGGCTTTGCGTTCGGTCCTGACTGAGGAACTCGTTTTCGCCTCCGCGCGGTGATTGGGTGGAAGATGGCGCTGGCCGAATGGAAATCCTAATGACAGTTTCCAAAATTGCCTCTTTTTGTACCATGGTAAGCGAATTTTAATTAAATTTCTAGTTTCTAACAGGAAACACACAACAATATTTGGGATCTGGAGCCCGTTGTTTAGTAAGTTGCAGCGATTTGTTGGTTCGGCTTCCATTTTATTGCTTGCTTGCAGTTGCGAGCGGCATTTTCCTTGTGCGCCAAAGTCTGGATATTTCCGTAGGCCGAATAACAAACTGTTGTAGTAAACTGCTGGTAAAATTCTAGTTTTATTTGGCGTTCTGATAAGATTTTACGCCTGTGATTTAGCTTTAACGCTGTAACCGCAACGCCGAGGTCTGCGGTTTAGTTCTCTACTGAAGCTGCAGCTTGTAGGTTAGCATGAAACATTCGCAGCTTGTAATGACAACCGAGCATCAGAATAGCACAAAAATGACAGAAATCCTGACGTTAAACATTGCGTTAAGTATGTTTTATTTGATTTTACATTTATGGCGTGTTTTTTCTCTCTCCATGTAATGTATTACAACAATAAAACACCTGACAACCAGTAACAGGCGCTTTGGCGCTTTCGCAGTAAACAGTATGTTTTTAAACTAATATTTAGATAAATAATTTTTATTACACCAAATACGGTTAGATATGTTATAAATCTACATAATCATATACTCTGTATGGTTATAGGACTCGGATAGTGATTATTGTTGTTATTATAATAGTACTACATATGTAATAGTGTAAAGTTGATTGTAGCGTAGGCGACACCATCGAAACACGACTGATTTTTCCAAAAGGGGAGGAAAGGGGGGAGTCTGACGCCCTTGTTTACGACTCCGTTTAAGAAACAAAGAAAGGACAAACTATTTTGGTAGTCTTTTTATAAGATGACCTTTAAATGAAATGTAACCATGCAACGTACACGTTATTGCGGTCATGTTGGGGAAAACTGGTATAATCAGAATTTATAGACACCCCTTCGGAGGACTGTACCATTTCTTCACCGTTGACTCTTCCGTTAGCTTGACTCATTGAAATTAATGCGGTGTGAGGATAAAAGATAAAAAAAATAGGAAAAGTATAAATAAAATAATTAATTTGATGGAAACGTGTTTGTACGTTTGCATGCAACATTTGATTTGTACACACACACACACACACACACACACACACACACACACACATACCATCAGTTATAATACTACATTTACATTAACAGCATTTGGCAAACACACTTATCCAGAGCGACTTACAACTGAGCAATTAGATGTTAAGGGCCTTGTTCAAAGGCTCATAGTGGTGGCTTGGTGGTTCTGGTAATTGAGCCTCTGTCTTTCTGGTATTAGTTCAACACCTTAACCACTGGGCCAGCACTTCCACATAGTGGAATACTCACTGGACTGCCCTGACTCTGGGCTTGTGTCTTGCCCTACTGTTTTGGCTGTCCTGTGCTTGTGTAATATCCCATTTTCCAACCGGATCTTTAGAGAACAATAAAAGACTGCGGTGTGTTTTGCTAACTATGCTTGTTTAATGATTAGCGCAAAATTTCTGATGTCTGATTTTGCCACTTATTTGGACTGCTTTTCTCCACTCCTGCTTTATCTCTGCTTTAAAGTGTCTTTGTAAAGACTTTAGTCACAGCTTTATAACACTCAGTGTTTTAAATTCCAGTTCAGTTCTAAAATAGCTGCACACGAGGCACAAAACAAGAACAAGAGCATAAGCCTAAAATAAATGCAGCTTCAATCAAAAAAAAGACAAGAAAGAAGAAGTAAAAGTACTTTCACATGCCTGGTGTGTTATTTTCTGCAGTTGTGAAGACAACACTTGCACTCACAACCACAGAGACACTGTGACTGAGTGCATCTGAGGACCTTGTACTGTGCTTTGACCTTTTGATACCAAGCTGAGATATGTGAAGAATTTGATACAAGACACTGTTAGGAAGGGGGGTAGCTTAGTGGGTAAGGTGATGCCAGAAAGACCAGGGTTAGATTCCCAGCTCCAACAACCAACCAACCAACCATTTGTTGGCCCTTGAGCAAGACCCTTAACCCCAGTTGCTCTGTTTAAGAGATTAAGAATGTAATTGGCTCTGGATAAAGGCATCTGTCTGGTAAATGTTTCAACGTAAATGTTTGATATGGCCTCACAATACGATACATTTTACATTACAATATTTTACATTACAATACATATAAAAGTACTTTTTACCTCCAGGTTTGCTTTGGAAAAAAGGGGCAGGAGAGATGGGGAATGAAAGTCAGCAAGAGTAAGACTGAGTACATGTGTGTGAATGAGAGAGAAGGCAATGGAGTGGTGAGGTTGCAGGGAGAAATGGTAGTAAAGGTGGAAGAGTTTAAGTACTTGGGGTCAAGAGTGCAAAGTAATGGAGAGTGCGTTAGAGAAGTGAAGAAAAGAGTTCAGGCAGGGTGGAGCGGATGGAGAAGAGTGGCAGGAGTTATTTGACGAGTTTCGGCAAGAGTGAGAGGGAAAGTTTATAGGACTGTAGTGAGGCCAGCGATGTTGTACGGTTTAGAGACCGTGGCGTTGTCAAAAAGACAGGAGGTGGAGCTGAAGGTGACAGGGTTGAAGATGTCTGGGTAGGAGGAAAAGAGGAAGACCAAAGAGGAGGTTTATGGATGTGGTGAAGGAAGATATGCAGGTAATTGGGGTGAAAGAGGCAGATGTAGAGCACAGGGTAGTGTGGAGAAGTGCAATCCACTGTGGTGAGCCCTAACGGGAGCAGCCGAAAGAAGAAGATAATCAGAGATTTTTGGACACCTTATTGTAAATCCATTTTTGACTCTTTCATAAAAAAACATGTTTTAGTCCTTTCTGACTGTATTTATTTCCTCAATGTTTTAAGGTAAATTTAGTAAATTTCTTTACAAGTTCCAAAAATGTTGACGTTTGCTTTTTTTCAGTACAATAAAGTTTCCAGGTTTTTGGATTAAATGTATTTTCAGTTCAGCCGTCCTCCGTCTACAATGCTACTTATTTAGTTTCTTTACAAAGTGAAATTTAAGGCATTTATAAAACAGATTCTGTAAAAAAAAAATAGATTCTTGTTCAACCTTCTTTTACCTGTGTCTCAACGTCCTACACACACACACACACAATCATCTTTTTTTAATACAGCTGAGCACATGGAGGTAAGGGACTAGGAATCAATTAACCAATTAGCAGTCCAACACCTTCACCACTACCACTTCCTCCGCTATTAACCACACAGTCAACACCATTTTTGGCAACCTTCATGGATGAATAGATGAATATATTTTATTTTCATCAATTAAAACTGAAACATTCTGTATTTGGAAAATGCTGTGTGTGGCTTGGTTGGTGGTCAGACTATGCTTGTTTTTATCCGTAATATTAAAATACACAAAGCCTCTGTTTTGGTTTTACAATGTTTTATATGGTTTTATTTACAATACATAAACATATGTAGAAAAACACTTGTATACATGATTAATAATCACACTGTTAGAAACACTGAACTGACATGTTCTTGTTTCCATCACTCGTATGTTTATACAAATTTAGTTTGGCAATTGGTAGACGCTCTTATCCAGAGTGACCTACATTTGGTCTCTTTTTTTTTTTTTTTTTTTTTTTTTTTTTTTTTTTTTTTTTAAAACAACTGAGCAATTTTTGGTTAAGGTCCATGCTCAAGGGCCCACAGTAATTGCTTGCTGAAGGTGGGGAATCAAACCCCAGTCTTTCTAATATTAGTCCAGCACCTTAACCACTAGGCTACCACTTCATACTTAAGGCGCACCCGATTATAAGACGCATTAAACAGTGGTGTAGAGGGCATTTTGTAAGAACTGCGAGTTCCAGAAGAAACATCAATCGGACTAAACCAAGACTAATGGAGTCAGGAGAGAGAGAGAAAACTTGAGCCCCACCCCAGAGTGTCCGCTAAACGGGAGCGAGCAATAGCTACGTTTAGCCTTGTGGAGTGCTGAGCTCTGCGCTATTTTGATAGACTTTTGAGCTCCTTATACCATACCTTAAACCTGCTAATTTTCTTCATCTTCATCCTCATCAACATCAGTTTAAAGGAGTCATTTTATTTATGTTTCATTTTTCTACCACCGTGATTTCTGTGATTGAATCACTGTGTGTGTCTGTGTCTGAGTAACTAAGTACAGTATAGCTAGGAAAGTTAAACAGACATAATAGTAGTAATAATAACATTTTGATAGATTTTCAAGCAGCTTGTACCACATAAAATTAATTTGAGGTCAGTAAACACAACCAGAATTAATATATAAAGCACCGGAATTATAAAGAGCACTGTCTATTTCTAAGAAAATGAAAGGATTTTAAGTGCACCTTATAGTGCAAAAAATACAGTAACCTGCGTTTTTGCTGGTAACATTTTTCAGATTCCTTCATTACGACATTTGCATTTTTTTTGGCATTTGCAAATTACACCATTCAGATATTTATTACCTGTTTTATGGTTTGTAAGTGATCTCCTGTCGATAAATATTGCAATGCTTCACATGAGAAAAGCAAAACAAATAGGTACAGGAGCGGATGAGGAAGTGGTTTTAATAAAATATTAATGTTAATGTAAATAGTTGTTAGTTTATAGTTATGTACTGATACTAAAGCAGGGGTGGGCAATCTCGGTCCTGGAGTGCCGGTGTCCTGCAGAGTTTAGCTCCAACTTGACTCGGCAAGTTTAACTGCACTTAGCCAGAGCCTGATTAGTTGGTTCAGGTGTGTTTTAATAAGGGTTGGAGATAAACTCTGTTGGACACCGGCAGATTGCCCACCCCTGTACTAAAGTTTTATATAATTATATAAATGCACTATTGTGAAAAAAAATTGTGAGTTAGCTGTGTCAATATTTTTACGCATTTTGTTTTGTTTTACATTCGACTGCAGAAAAAATGTGTGTGTGTGTGTGTGTGGTTTTTTGCCTCAGGGCGCCAATGCCTCCGCTTTGGAGAAAGAAATTGGCTCGGAGCAGTTTCCTGTCAACGAGCACTACTTCGGACTGGTTAATGTAAGCACACGCTCTTCACTCGTCCGTCCGCTTTTTTCCACTTGTTGTTTTTGATCACGGCTAACTGGTGTGTTTTGGTTGCCCCTTGCAGTTTGGGAACACTTGCTACTGCAACTCGGTGCTCCAGGCTTTGTACTTCTGCCGGCCGTTTCGGGAGAAGATCCTGGCCTACAGGAGTCAGCCAAGGCGCAAAGAGAACTTGCTCACCTGCCTGGCTGACCTGTTTCACAGCATCGCCAACCAGAAGAGGAAGGTGGGAGTCATCCCGCCAAAGAAGTTCATCACGCGGCTACGCAAAGAGAACGGTGAGGGGGTGACAAATCGGATATGATGGAGTCATAAAAATAATTAGAAGATGAAAGGGAGGATTATATATCCATCTATTTCTAAATAAAGCATAATAAAATTTAGTTTTTATGATCAAAGTGTAAAAAATAAAAAGTTCTAATAATTTTTATTCATAATGATTCATCAGGTATCAGCTACCAACCATTTTTAGTCATCAGCACACCTGTTCCCTTTCGCACTTATCAACCAAAGTGTGCACTTCTTAAATAGCATCCTTTGTGGAAGGCCTTAAGGTATCGTGTGGGTATTGGGGCCGGGCCTTAAATGTAATATCGTTCTGTGTTCAAATGTTGGTATGTCACAAGCTGTGACATTTGATTTCCGCTTACTGTAAATGCAACTCGTTATAGTCTGTATTAGTGCTTAATTTTTTAAAATTAACTGAGGTGATATAGAACAACAATATGTCAAAATGCTGATTTGGGGAAGTGAAAGCATGGTGGTTGAGGTATTGGATCACGAAGTTTAGTTCTGATTCGCTGAACTGGACGTCTCTTTGGGTTGCAGAACTGTTTGATAACTACATGCAGCAGGACGCACACGAGTTCCTCAACTACCTGCTGAACACTATAGCCGACCTGCTACAGGAGGAGAAGAAGCAGGACAAGCAGAATGGCAAACTGGCCAACGGCACACTCGATTCTCAGAAGAGCAACAGCACTCCTCCTCCATCGAGCACATGGGTACACGAGATCTTCCAGGGCACACTGACCAACGAGACGCGCTGCCTCACCTGCGAGACGGTAACGCTCCCGGAATTAGCAGTGCTTAACACTGTAACTTAGCACCATGAATCTGATCTCAGTGTCTGACCTTGATGGGTTTTTTCATAGATAAGCAGCAAGGATGAGGACTTCCTGGATTTGTCAGTGGACGTTGAGCAGAACACTTCAATCACACACTGCCTCAGGTGAGTGTCCACATTACTAGTGAAATGGTTGTATACTTTTTTTTTTCCACTAATACTGATTAATTAATTGTTTGGTTAATTTATTTTCTTTAGGGGCTTCAGTAATACAGAGACCCTGTGTAGTGAATACAAATACTACTGTGAAGAATGCCGGAGTAAACAGGAGGCCCACAAAAGGTAACAAGCACACCCAGCAAACACTTTAACCCTCGTTTAGTCTGCGTGTTTGTGTGTTTATGCTTAACGTGTACTTTGTGTCATAGGATGAGGGTGAAGAAACTACCTATGATTTTAGCACTGCACCTAAAGAGATTTAAATACATGGAGCAGCTCCAGCGCTACACTAAGCTAAGCTACCGTGTGGTCTTCCCTTTGGAGCTCCGCCTCTTCAACACGTCTGGAGACGCAACCAATCCCGAGAGGCTCTACGACCTTGTCGCCGTGGTGGTGCATTGTGGGAGGTTGGTATGACGTATAATGATTGATCATTTTTATT
Source organism: Pseudolaguvia tuberculata (assembly GCA_026260255.1). Classification (NCBI taxonomy): domain Eukaryota; kingdom Metazoa; phylum Chordata; class Actinopteri; order Siluriformes; family Sisoridae; genus Pseudolaguvia; species Pseudolaguvia tuberculata. The sequence continues at coordinate 1,886,020 of JAOTRA010000019.1, forward strand.
AAATGATTTTGAGTCTAATTTTTTTATTCTGGTTCTGACAGCGGACCCAATCGCGGACACTACATCGCTATTGTCAAGAGTCATGACTTCTGGCTTCTTTTCGACGATGACATTGTAGAAGTGAGTAAACATTAAACCAGAAGGCTAAATTTCATTCATTTCACAACTCACTTTTACTAAAATACAGGTTTAGATTAAGTTCATCCAAACATGTCCTATTTTGAGAGGTGCCATTTTAAGCGACAACAGAAAAACAACGTTTGATGAATAAAGAAAAATAAGTAAATCTACTGGTTTAGCATTTGTCGAGAGAGAAGACTAGCAATATCTTCACTATCAGATCCATCAGCGAAATCCAAGTCTAACTAGAAAGTATAGAGAAAATGTCTACATGTGTATGAAAAGCTGGCAGAGGAAATGGTAGCTTAACCGATTCAACAAATAACCTAAAAGAAATACAGGGTTTAAAATACAAGAGAAAGCAATCGATTCCAGTCACATATAGCAAGCGTATGGAGTTCTCCTTTCTGCCAGTACAAATGTATGCCTGGTTCTAAGAAGTGTCAGACAAAAGGGACCTCTGGCTTCGGCACCAAGCCTGCACTGGTGAAAAAGCGGTAACAGTTACTCTTAATATTCATTATTGCCTTTTTGCAGATATTAAAGATTTCTGCATCGTTTAAGATAGATTTAATTAATTAAATTCATTTTAATTTTATTTGTATAGCTTTTTACAACAGTCATTGCCTCAAAGCAGCTTTACAGAATGAATGATAAACAGATGACAGTGGCAAGGAAAAACTCCCTAGAGTGGGATTTGGGAACCCATCCTCATTTGGGTTGAATAAAAATTAATATAAAGTGTGTATGTGTGAGTGAAAACAGTTCTGGTGGCTGAAAATGGGGTGGCGTCCGAAGTCATCGCGGGAATGTGATGTCCAAGCCGATACACGACGCTCCCGATCAAACGCGGTGGGCCGGCACGTATACCTCAACAGAAGGTGGGGGGGGGTTATATTCTGTATAAATGGTATTGAGGTTGTAAGATACTGATAGAGTTCAGTGCAGGAAAGAACTCCGGCCAAACTAACTAACACAGCCTAACTAAAAGGAGAACCAGAAGGAGGCACAGGCATGATGGATCCCTGATATGTAGGCAACCAGACCACCACCAAAGACAACTGAGTGATCGGTGAGAGTGTGGAGGACAGCATCCAAACAGCATCAGATCACCATAATACTCAATATCTATGAGTCCCTTCGGTCTGCTTCTTCTATCTAAAGAGGACTAACACTGAAATGCCTGACTAAATAAATGGGTCTTTAATCTAGACTTAAATATTAAGACTGTGCCTGATTCTCGGACATAAACTGGTAGACCGTTCCATAATTTTGGGGCATTATATGAAAACACTTTGCTGTGATAAGGCCTAAAACCAGATTGATAAAATTTATGAATGTTATTTTGGTTTAGATATGAATATAACTGCTGTACCACTACTTTTTCTAAGATTTTGGAAATAAAAGGAAGATTCTATATTGGCCTGTAATTTGACACATTACTAGGGTCACGGTCAGGTTTCTTAATTAGTGGTTTTATCACTGTTAATTTAAATGATTTAGGGACACACCCACTGCTGTGTGAAGTATTAACTATTTTCAGTAGGGGTTCTGTTGCAGACTTGGGTTGGCATCGTATCTATTATACAGGTTGATGATTTTACAGAAGAGATGAGTGAAATTAATTCAGTCTCTTCTATGAGACAGAAATTCTCTTGAGATCAAAGCGCATTCTAAGTCATCTGGGCTAGTTAAAGGAACTATCTTAGCAGTCTGAATTGTCTGCCTAATCTTTACAATTTCCTGAAGTCCTCACTACTGCAGGCTGTAGCTGTGGAGATGTCAGTAGTGGTCCGATTTCTAGTTAATTTAGCTACACTGTTAAACAGGAACCTGGGATTATTCCTGTTATTTTCTATAAGGGAGGAGAGGTAGGCTGATCTGGTCTCACTCAAAGCTTTCTTATAAGCCAGGAGGCTCTCCTTCCATGCTGTCTGAAATACTAACAATCCTCTCTGTTGCCATTTTCGCTCTATTTTTCTGGCGCTCTGTTTTAGAGACCGTGTATGATCATTAAACCACGGAGCCAGCTTTTTTCTTTAACTAATTGTCTTTTAACTGGAGCTACACTATCTAAGGTATAATGCAGAGTAGATTCTAGGTAAACCGTTGCCTGGTCGAGCTCCATGGGATCCGACAGTGATCTTAGTAAATAAATCTGGGAGACGTTTAATAAAATTTTGGGGAGTCATAGGTGTAAATGGACGTTTCATGCGGTAACGTGTACATTCTGACTAAAGGATATTTTATATAACATCAAGTCTAATGTGTGACCTGCTTTATGTGTGGGTCCTATAACACACTGATTGACTCCCACTGAATTGAGAGTATAGATAAAAATGCCGTCCTTAGAGGGTTGCCTGTCATTTTCGAAATGAATATTAAATAAGATATCCCGGCTTCGTAATAACGTCATTATTAACAGAGCCATGTAAAAAAAAAAATATATATATATTATTTACTTAACAGTAGAAAAAACAATAACAGGAGAACATGCACATAAGTCACCCATCTGCATGAAGAAGAATCGCTTGCATGCAGGGTGCAGTAGTGACAGTCAATTCAGTCTTTTGAAAATTTTGAATAAATGCTAAGATCATGGCTCCACCTGTTGCTTTGTAACCGCGAGTTATAGATTCTAACTGTTTCTTTTCCCTGCCAGAAAATTGACGCCCAGGCGATTGAGGAGTTCTACGGACTTACCTCGGAAATCTCCAAGAATTCTGAGTCAGGCTACATCCTGTTCTACCAGTCCAGAGACTGAGAATGTTCGGCACTGTGTCCCCTTACAGGACCCCGCCGGACATGCCAATTTTGCGCTTCCGAGTCCTGTTCCCCATCCTAAGCAGGCTGGATCATAACACACTGACATCCTCCCTTTTCCCACCCACACCCTACTCCTGCGTTCCCTTCTTTGCAGGAGTCCGGACATTCTGCGGTTACAGCGTTGTGTGTACGTTGTGAGAATGTTTAATCACACTGGCTGAAAAACGTGTTCGATGTACCTGGCTCTGTGATCCCGAAAGTCCTCACATGCTGCGACCTTTCTAAGTCTGAGTTTCTGACCAAAGGCTTGTGCATGGAGAAAACTAAGAACTAACGACGGGGAGGGGGCTACCAACTGAACATATTGGGCTCTTTGTGGGTTTGTGTATTTTTACCTTGTACATAGTGGTCTTTGTATAAATATTATAAGATTATAATAATTATTAATTACTGATATAGGTGAAAAAGATTGAACCATTTAATCTATGTATAACACTATGGTGCACTTTTGATACCGTTTTGTAGGTGTTTGGCAGGTTTGTGTGATGGTTTGCTTGAGACGGCCTGTTGTGAAATAATTTTCTGTTTTAAAGAAAAAATAAAATGTATAGATCGAGGCATAGAAAAAGAAAAATGTGAGCCTTTTATTGGATTTTATTTAACCCGATTAAATAAGTTTAAAGAAAAAGTGTCACATTTACATTATTAGTAAAGGTTTAGAAAGTTTCTGTGTCTGAAGCTACTTGTGCTGATATATTACAAAAGAATTCAATGAAGTTTATAATATAATTAGGTAATTTACGTTTGCTATCACTTTATCTCCCAAGACAGGTGTGTAGATAGCAATTTTGGGCCTAATGAAAGTGTATGATTTTCAACCACATTCCACACTCATTTCACACAGTTACTACTAATACAACAAAATTCCGAAAGTACCTAAAACTCATGGGCCCTTACAGTAATCCTAAGCTTTTCCCTGTTGGCAGTACCCCCTCCCCAGGAAGTTAATAGGTATGTGAATAGTTCTATAATTCTTCTTTGACCTTGTAGGATCATCTTTAAGCTGCAAATATTTGTACACCAAAGACTAATTCAAGAAAAGTCTGTTCCTTCATTGCGTTTCTTTGTCGTCACCAAAACACTAATGAATTAAATGTTTTATTTCTGATTTCCCAATTTTTCTTTTGTTTCAGTTTTATAAATTGGTTTATGTCCTGTCTTTCTGAAGAAAGAGAAGAAAATTACTGGTTATTTGTATATTGACCTCCAATGTGAAAGAACTTCAGACACCAAACATCACGGCTATTTTACTGCATTTGGAATAAAAATGTTAATTGATAATCTGCATGTTTGACTGAGCCATCATTTCTGGGTGTTGTTCCTAATCTGAGCTGGATCACCGCCTGTTACACATTAAATCTAATTTCCGCCCTCACAACTCGCCAGCATCAACGGATTCATCCGGAGCTCTGTGTTGTTGATTGACACCTTGGCCTGTTGTGTAATGACTCATTCGTTTTCTACACAGGATTCTCTGCAGTCGTTTGAAGCCTGGAATCAACTCGATCCTTTAAAGAATTTGGAGGAAGATCAGTTTTGTAAAGATGTGCAAACAAGACACTTGTGCGGAAACTAGTGGCTTTTTGGTTTTTACCTATTTTTACAATTTATATTTATAGCATGTTGTGTTATAAAAACATCAAAACACTGTTCAATTGCAAATTGTGAAAAACAACAGCATTTCTAAAGGCTTTAATGGATCCCAACCTTAGGAAATATGAAACATGGTGGACTGATACCAGAAAGACTAGCATTAACAAACCATCTCACTAGGCTCCTGAGCAAGGCCCTTAACCCCTAATTGCTCAGTCTTCTCCTTTCGGCTGCTCCCTTTAGGCGTCGCCACAGTACAGTCTTCTCCACACTACCCTGTCCTCTACATCTGCCTCTTTCACTCCAACTACCTGTATGTCTTTCCTCACTACATCCATAAACCTCTTGCCTGGCACCTCCATCCTCAGCATTCTTCTACCAATATACTATATGTCCAAACCATCTTGTCTCCAAAACATCCTATGTGTGCCTTCCCTCTAATGAACTCATTTCTAATTCTGTCCATCCTCGTCACTCCCAGTCAAAATGTCAACATCGTCAACTCTGCCACCTTCAGTTCCTCCTGTCTTTTTAACAATGCCACTGTCTCAAAACCGTACAATATTGCTGGTCTCACTACTGTCCTATAAACTTTCCCTTTCACTCTTGCCAAAACTCGTCAGTCACAAATAACTCCACTCTTCTCCATCTGCTCCAACCTGCCTGAACTCTTTTCTTCACTTCTCTAACCCACTCTCTATTACTTTGCACTGTTGACCCCATGTACTTAAACTCTTCCACATTCACTACCACTTCTTTCTGCAACATCACCACTCCATTGCCTTCCCGCTCATTCACACACATGTACTTATTCTCTTTTCTGTCCTTTCCCTCGTCCTCTTCTTCCTAATCTCCTGCCACCACCTTACAGTCTCCAATCTCTTTCAGGTTACATCTCCTGCACAAAATGTAGTCTACCTGTGTGCAACTTCTTCCACTCTTAGAAAGTCACCCTATGCTCTTCCTTCTTCTTAAAATATGTGTTCATCACTGCCATCTTCGTCTTTTTTGCAAAATCTACTACCATCTGCTCTTCCACATTCCTCTCCTTAAGGCCACACCTACCCTCTGTTCCCTATCACCTCTGTTCCCTTCACCAACATGACCATTGAAGTCTGCTCCTATCACCAATCTTTCATGCCTAGCTACATTCTTCACCACTCCATCTAACTCACTCCAGAATCTTTCCTTTCCCTCCATCTCACAACCTACTTGTGGAGCTTAAGCACTGATGATATTTACCATCATACCCTCAACTTCTAGCCTCATGTTCCTTACCCTATCAGAAACTCTTCACCTCCACCACACTCTCAAAGTACTCCTACTTCAGGATTACACCTACACCATTTCTCTTTCCATCTACACCATGATAAAACAGTTTAAATCCACCTCCAATGTTCCTGGCCTTACTGCCTTTCAATGATCCCTCTAAACTGTGCGCTTGCACGATTGCACACTGCTTGCACATTCTCAGCAAAATCTATAAAATTTTAAAATTAAATAATATAGAATGTTAGACCTAATTTAATTGATTAAATCAATAATATTGTTTTCTGTACCATTTTGGATTTTAACTCAATGGGTGACCTGATGTCCAGCCAAAGATACGATAAGATTCAATTACGCTACGCAGCCAATCAGAGCATTGCCAGTGCTGCATATGTGCGCTGCCTATACGTGCCGAAAGAAGAAAGACATAAAAAGGTTTATGCATATTCTAGTGACATTTATTGAGATTTTTTATTCATGAATATTAATTATTAAATGCTGTTACTACTAGATAATCTAGTATAAATGCTAATAAAAACGCAATAATAAAATGTTTTAAAGACCAAGAGTTACATGAATTTATACTGTATCACAAGCAACAGCACATGTCATTGTGCAAAATGTCACTGTTTTAACAGGAACAAAATGTTATTTCTGAAAGGTGTATATGTAGCATTTCTTCCAGAACAGGACCTCACTTATGCCAAAGCAGGACTCTCACATATAACATACTACACATTTCATGAATAACAGGATTTTTGTCTTTTTCATTTTAAGTGGGCCAAATCACTCATATTAAAAGTAAACTAATGAAAATTGGTGCTGTAATTAGATTTTTTTTAATAAGCCATGTAAATTGCCTTGATTGAAGGTTTTGAACCAGTGTGATACTAGTGCGTTGCCACTGCGTGTACACCTGATGTTGCTCACAGTGGTCCTTGGTGTGCACAGTAAACCAGTAAACAATTAGAGGGAACATTGCTCCCTTTCCACCTGGTCTCCTGAACACATTAGGAGACAATGCAAACCCTTGCCCAGGAATTGAACCCGGGACCTTCTGGAACCCGGGACCCGGTTGGTGAGACAACCACGCTAACTACTATGTTACTGCGTCACCCTACTGTAAATACAATATAGTAAAGAAATGTTCCAAACAAGCCACAATTCTACAGTGTATTTTTTAAAAGAAGCAGCTTTGTGACCCAAACATCGTGTGTGAGTGGGACACTTCTGAATTCTGATGTTTTTTAATAAACAATATACCTAAAATAAATAGAGGACCTCAAACCTTTAAAGCAAGGATTAAATCAGCTTTAATTCCAAACCCACCATTGGATGAAAGACTATTAATAAACAGAAGGTTCTACAACCATAGATCCTTTGGAAAATTCACATCATTCCAGTGTCTGGTTGTCCAATCCAACCAATCAGAGTGTTTCCTGTAAGTGTCTGATTTCTGGGTTAGTGCTGGTTTAGTGGTTAAGGTGTTGGACTGATAGCAAAAAGACCCACTAAGCTACCACTATGTGTCCCTGTGCAAGGCCCTTATTCCCCAATTGCTCATTTGTAAAAAAAAAAGAGATAAATGTAAGTCGCTAAAGGATAAAGGTGTCTACCAAATGCTAAAATGTAAATGTTTACTACAATCATTCATTCATTCATCTTCTTACCCGCTTATTCCCGAATCCGGGGTCACGGGGGACTGCTGCGCCTATCCCAGCACTCATAGGGCGAGGGGCAGGGGTACACCCTGGACAGGTTGCCAGTCCATCTCAGGGCAACACATTGACAAACAACCATTCACACACACATTCACTCCTATGGACAATTTACAATCACCAATCCACCTAGTCTGCATGATTTTGGACTGTGGGAGGAAACCAGAGCACCCGGAGGAAACCCACGCAAGCGCCGGGAGAACATGCAAAGTCCGCACAGAAAGATCCCGGCCTGGGATTCAAACCCGGGACCTTCTTGTTGTGAGGCGACTGTGCTGTCCACTACGCCACCGTGACGCCTTTACTACAATCACTATAGTTAATTATAGTCGTTATATCAATATACAAATCTTTCCCTTATATTTATAACTAAGGATAGGCACCAGCAGACCCCGTGACCCTGAATTAGGGAATAAGTGGGTAAGAAGATAAATGAATGAATGAATGAATGAATGAATGAATGAATGAATGAATGATGGTCTGTCAATGGCGGCGTGGTGGCATAGTCGTTAGTACGGTTGCCTCACAGCAAGAAGGTCCCAGGTTCAATTCCTGGGTAAGGGGTCTTTCTGTTTGTGTGCGCATGTGTGGGTTTTCACTGTGGGTACCCCGGTTTCCTCCCACAATCCAAAAACATGTGCATTAGATTGATTGGTGATTCCAAAATGTGTGCGTGTGTGCGTGTGTGTGTGTGTGTGTGTGTGTGTGTGGCCCTGCGATGGCGATGGCGATGGTGGGGGTGAGGGTGTACTCCTGCCTTTCACATTATGTGCATTGGTATAGGTTCCAGCAGACTACTGTGGTGGAATTAGGGAATCAGCGAGTTAGAAGATGAATGAATGAATGAATAGTCTATTTTCCTAATTAATTGTTTATAGCGGGTTTATAAAGAAAAGTGGTTTGCAGGGAAATAATAAAAATTGTTAAAGGGAACCACTTAATAAATTACCAGAATGGACCGAGAAATAAACCAAAAAGATGAGAAAATCGTCCATCTCATGAGGTAAAAGTGTTTAAGGAATATGAATAAATAATGATTGTAGTGATGCTTAAAAGTGAAATAAAAAATATTTTAAACTAAGATGGAGAAATACATGATATACTATTATAGAAATACTATTTTTTCTACGTAGGTCTGCCTACGTTTGCGTGGGTTTCTCCGGTTTCCTCCCACAGTCCAAAAACTTGTACATTAGGTTGATTGGTGAGTCTGTGGTTGCTTGTCTGTGCGTGGCCCTGCGATGGATCTAGTCCATGATGTACCCTGCTTCTCGTCCTATGTACCCAGGCATAGACTAGCAGACCCCCATGATAGGCTCCCCAAAATAGGGAGTAGAAGAGTTAGATGAGGAGATGAATGAATGAATTAATTAATGAAAGAATGAATGAAATATAAACAAATGCTTTAATATATATTAAAGCTTAAAACCTAAAGATATTGAAATCGATTATTAAGCAGGGAATATAATCTGGCAACCCCGCTGACATGGAGCGTCACTCCTCTGCATTTCTTTTGTGATGTGTTTTTTATACCTTAGGTTTAACCTGTGATGAAAACAATGGCCGTCTAACGCTCGTTATTGTTGCAGTGTGTGTGTGCGTGTGCGTGCGTGCGCGTGCGCGTGCGTGTGCGTGTGTGTGTGTGTGTGTGGAGAAATAAGGACGGATAAAGAGAGATCCGGTTTCACTCGCGCTCGTGCATGAGATCCACGCTGGGAAGATGCTCGTGCCCCAGCTGGCGCTCCCGCCTGAGGCCCGGTGACACGCGCGCTTTTTTTTCTTTTTTGCGGCATCGACCGCCGCCGCAGAGCGGAGATTTGGACATGGACACGCAACAAGGTCGCGAGCGCGTCTAAATCGCGCATCTCGACCATCAACATTTCAAGGTAGGACTTATTTATGAATACATTTTTTTTTTTTGCAGAAAATGACCGGTTTTTTTAAACGGTTTATTTGCATACATGTAAAGACTAGATTAAGCTATAGTCTGAAATAGAGCATCGTAACGCATCCTAAAGAATGGAAGAAATACATCAATAAATGTATATCACGGTTGGGTAATTTTACAGTAAAACATTGCCATGTTAAAATGTAAAGGTTCATTTAATGCATGATATCAAATGTCACTGTTGCTATAACCATGTCAACGTTATGACATAGACTAGGTCATAATATAATATATGAACAGCCCATAATATCCAACATGAAATTAAGGTGTATCATGTATCAGAAGCAAATCTGAAGCCGGTAAATGTTTGTGATATCCAGACTGCAGTAATGTGTCATAGATCTCACATCTCACATGGCTTCCACAGCGTGTTCCACACCTGTCTGCTGACCACCATCTACTGTACCCATCTTATAGACAAGAGTCATTCATTCATTCATTCATCTTCACATACATTCACTCCTATGGGCAATTTAGACTCACCAATTAACGTAAAGTACATGTTTTTGGACTGTGGGAGGAAATCGGAGTACCCGGAGGAAACCCACGCAAGCACAGAGAGAACATTCAAACTCTACACAGGAAGATCCCCAAGAATCGAACCCGGGACCTTGTTGTTGTGAGTTGACTTTGCTAACCACTACCATCCCACAGTCCTTTAAATGGTACCACCCCCAACCCCATACCTGGCTTACACACAGCAGTGTCTTGGAGGTGTCAGGATGTGAACCTAATATCCTTTGGCCAATAGTCCAACAGCAAGTTTGAGATTTACAAACCTATAAAACACTGAGTGGAAATACACAGAGAGAAATTGAAAGAGAGCGAGGATGAGAGAAGAAACCCTGTTAGCAAAACTTCTACACCACAACAGTAACCACAAACATCATCTGAAGCAGTTCAGAATCAATATTTATCTAATAACATTACAAAAGCATAAACCAGTCAGTGTTACCAGTGTTCAGACTAAAGAGCAGCAAGTGAGGTAGTTATCAGTGAGGTAATTATCAGTGTGGTAGTTATCAGGGAGGTAGTTATCAGTGAGGTAATTATCATTGTGTTAGTTATCAGGGAGGTAATTATCAGGGAGGTAGTTATCAGTGAGCTTGTTATCAGTGTGGTAGTTATCAGTGTGGTACTTATCAGGGAGATAGTTATTAGTGAGGTTATTATCAGTGTGGTAGTTATCAGGGAGGTAGTTATCAGTGTGGTAGTTATCAGTGAGGTAGTTATCAGTGTGGTAGTTATCAGTGAGGTAATTATCAGTGAGGTCATTATCAGTGTGGTAGTTATCAGTGAGGTTGTTATCAGTGTGATAGTTATCAGGGAGGTAGTTATCAGTGTGGTAGTTATCAGTGAGGTAGTTATCAGTGAGGTCATTATCAGTGTGGTCGTTATCAGTGATGTAATTATCAGTGAGGTCGTTATCAGTGTGGTCGTTATCAGTGAGGTAATT
>JAOTRA010000019.1:1987206-2000024 GCA_026260255.1 Pseudolaguvia tuberculata
CTCGCTCCCCTCAGATCCACCAGCACCTCGCTCCCCTCAGATCCACCAGCACCTCGCTCCCCTCAGATCCACCAGCACCTCGCTCCCCTCAGATCCACCAGCATCTCGCTCCCCTCAGATCCACCAGCATTGCATGACTTGTTCCACCTCCAGGGTCTCAAAGCCGGTCTACCTAAAGACTTTTCTCTGTTCTGGCACAAAGATGGTAAAATGAACTTCCCATCAATGTTAGAACAGCAGAGTCTCTGGCTGTCTTCAAGAGACATCTGAAGACAAACCTCTTCATTATAAACACCTTGCCTTTCACACATATAAACACAAAGAAACTTGTCCAGTTTGTTGTTTCTGTGATTGTATTTGTATCAGTCGTGAAATGTTCTAGGTTATTACCATAAACACTGTTTCAGTTACAGTTTTGGCATTTGGCAGACGCTCTTATCCAGAGCGACTTATATGTGGTTTCTTTTACAACAGAGCAATTGTGGGTTAAGGGCCTTACTTTGGGGCCCACAGTGGTGGCTTGGTGGAGGTGGGAATCGAAACATCGATCTTTCTGGTATTATTCCAACACCTTAACCACTAGGCTACCACTTCCCACAGGTGTACATCGCTCTGGACAAGAGCGTCTGCTAAATGCTTAATTGTAACTGTAAAGCAGCACAGAAAGTATAAAATAATTGCAAATATTTCTTACACATCCAATTCTGAGTTCCCTCGTCTTTAAGACATACAAAGAGAGAAAGAATTACATGTGTGCTTACTTTTATATCCCTTGTTTAATTTTTAACAGTTTAATTATACATATGAAATGTCTCTGTTCATGTAGGTTTTCTCTGATCATTGTGAGCTCCAGGAGGTACTGGCACGGTCTGATAGAGCACTGGCGGTGGTGAAGGATCTGTTCGGTGATGCGCCTCAAAGGCAAAAAGGTCCAGCGTTATTTCCTCGTCACACATTTGAATGAGGTTGCGGTTTGTTCTCTTGAACTCGTTTGTTTGATTCTTATAGGTTTTCCAAATGTCACTATGGCGCCTGACTGCGAGTCGGATTCGGAACTTCCTGTGCTGCAAAAACCGGATTCTCCGATGCAGCTGTCACTGCTCAGCCAGTCGATGATGGACCAACAGGTACCAATGGTTTAAACAGAATTTATATGTATAATTTAAGTAAAATATTTTATTTAAAAGAAATTGTATTCAACCTTTGACTTGGAAAATATTTGTTAAATTTTGCACAGCTAAAAATGCGACAGCAGACTGGGGGCCAAGAAAACATGAACCAGCTGTAGAAAAGTGTTCCAAGGATGACACACACTGTTTGCTCGGCCTAGCTGTGCACTCGTTTCATTAGCAATAAAATTGTTAAATTACGTGATTCTTTTCCCTTTGCATATTTTGCTATATTAGTTATATAATCCTGCTGGTGGAGGTAATAAAAACACCTTTTAATAATGATTATGCCTTTATGCTCTAAGAATATTTCAGAAGTCGAGGGTTGTCTGAATTTGTTCATTCATTCGTTCGTTCATTCATTCATTCATTCATCGTTTATTCCCTAATTTGTGGTCACAGGAGTCTGCTGGTGCCTATTCTAGTGTACATAGGGCGAGAGGCGGGGGGTACACCCTGGACAGTTTGCCAACCCATCACAGGGCCACATATAGACAAAGACCTATTCACACACATGGACAATTTAGAATCACCAATCAACCTAATTTGCATGTTTTTGGACTGTGGGAGGAAACTGGAGTAAATCTGTCTATTGCCAAAATGCAGTTTATGCTCCAGTTAAATATTTTTGACTTCTCCTGTTTGCACGCGGATGTCTTACTAGAAAATCTTTTCATCAGGCTTTAAATGAAGCTGAGGATTCTGCAGCAGAACCCCTTCGAGATCAGGTCTCAGTCAGCCAAACTTCCAGGTCTCCTATTAGTTATCAGTAATATTAATACACATGCATTATTAACAATGAATGAGGGAAGTAACCTGCCATAACCGGCTTTATGGGCTGTTTTATAGGCTGAAGAGAAAAACCTGTAAATCAAAGGCTTCTGTTTGGGGAACAGCGCAACAGCCTCAACAGCAGAATGTACCTCAGACTCCCTGTAACACAACAAACCCAGAAAACCATGCGGGTAAAGATACTGTCAAGTTTTGCACAGCTTATTTATTTATATGTTATTTATTTATTTATTTATTTATTTATCCTGCAAAAGCTTTGAACGCAACTGTGGCTGTGCAGCGTGTAAAGTCAAGGCAGTCTCAGTCAGTGTCTGACCCGTCTAAAGTTCTCATCCATCAGGTCCATAATCCTGAACCAGCTCCTTCTAATTCTGGTAATGTTGCACAAACACTTGCTGAATGTTTACAAAAATATTAATAAAATATAAATATTTATGTAGAAATAAAAAAGGATTGATGGTGACCAGTGAAGTTTTGCCTCTAGATTTGCCATCTCAGTTAAAATAGTTGTCTTCCAGGATTACGATAAATCGAGCACCACCAAGCCACCCCTGTGGACCCCTGAGCAAGGCCCTTAACCACCAATTGCTCAGTTATAAGTCGCTCTGGATAAGGACGTCTGCCAAATACTGTAATTGTAAATCGGGCTAACAATAGAGAGACAATTGTTCATTTTAACAACACCTGGATCACATGGGGGGGGGGAGACAAAAAAAACCCTTACAGAATGCATCTTTAAACAGAACTAGCTGTTATGTTACCTGAATTGTTTAATCCATTTACTGTCTTTCAGGTGGTAAAAGCAAGTCCTTTAAAACCACTACAGGATGCTCTCCCGAAGCCTCAGGCTTTAGCTCTCAGAGTTCTAATCAGTCAAGCCTGGAGCTGCTGCAGGACATGCTGGCTCAGGTGGAAACTGAACTGGCCTGCTTGGAGCCCAAGGAGCTGTTTGGATCTTCGGAGCAACCTGAATTTCAGCGTGGCCACAGCCTTACCGGCTTCTCTGTAGCTCTCATTGGTACTCTAGGGCGCATCGTCAGTCATCTGAGACGGGTTAGAAAGCATACAGATCTGTACAGAGATCCTTATTTTACATAATTTTGTTGAATTTGTCATGCATTTGATCTCTCAGAGGGACGAGGTGGCAATAAACGAGGCCAATGTGAGAAGGAAGATGGAAGAAGATATGAAGGAGCAGAGAGCCCTGATTGATGCTCTGACAGCAGATTGTCTCACAATGCGAGAGGAGACGGCTGCCCTAAAAGTAATATCTTCTCAACCTATGTATTCTAGTTTGCACCCTCGGTACACTTTTATGATCATAACTTATGGCTGTGTCTGAAATCGCATAATTACATACTATTTAGTGGGCTAAACTTAATGTATGTGAGGTGAGTAGCATGTCCGAACGTGAATTGCAGTATGCAAAAAGTTCCCGTATTATTTATGTTTTACACCCGCCTGATACCATGCTCACTCTACTAACCCATGAAGCCAAGGGTACTTTTCAACTCGGGTTCTGATATTGGAGACGCATCTGCTTACTTAAGTGGACCTACCTAAGTGGTATGTGATTTTGGACTGAGCCGTGTTGCGTGTTCTGGTCCAGGTGAACCTGCAGGAGAAAATATCGGAACTGGAACAGCGTGTGGACATGGTGATCCTCGCAATGGGAGAGCTGGAAAAAGACAGACACGCACAGGGTGAAGAGGAAAACGCACAAAGTAGGATCTACTACACAGTTTTTACATTGTCATTAAAAAACGATAAATAAAGCGGAGGGAAAAACATGAAGGTTGTTGTTCAAATTAAACTTTGTATTTTTATCAGATTAAATAAACTATTTGTTCAAATAATTAAAACAAAACACTTTTGGCTGTTATTTTTCTGATCAAACACTCCAAGTTGTATCTGCAATAAGAGACAGAGAGAAAGCGGCTTCAATATCTCCTGCTGTGCTACTCTCTCCTCCACACCAAAGAGACAGCAGAGCACCGCAAACAGCTGAGGGTAAGGTAGTGCAACAAGCTCATGAGCTGAAGATGTTTTTCCTCCTATTATTAATAGCACATAATAATAATAATAATGCGATTTCACTTCTTTACAGCACGAGCCCGATCTTTGAACTTTGAGAGCTCCCTCACACCCGGCAGTGTGTCACCAGGAGATTCAGACAGCTCCTGTACTCCGTCCTCGTTCGCCAGCCTGCCCGAGACCGTCCTGCCCCGTCCTGCACCGCTGCTACACCAGCTATCCCAACAAGCCATGCTGGAACAAATTACGGAGGTAACACTTCCGAATGCAGCGATTCAGGCGCAGCTGGACCATAACCCATCTCCTCCTACCACACAATACTCAGACAGAGATGCAGTACCAGTTCCAGGACACGCAAAACAGGTGACACTGCTATCTAGAAGGCAATGGTTGTACATCATCCATTATTCTATGAAGATCTGTGTGTTTATGTCACAACCATTTCCACAAGTAATTTACACCTTTTTAATAGCTTTCACTATGTACTATGTAATAGCGTATGCTAAGTACTATGTACTTACTGATCTGCTGCTGTTTTTAAGGATTATACAGTCATGGAAAAACAGGAAAAAGTTCTGGAATTTTAAGACAGCAATTGCCAGGCAAGGAAATGGCAGACTGGCACACATAGATGAACAACCACACACACACACACACACACACACACACTCTCATGGGTAATTTTAAAATCACCAATCATCTTGCATGTGTTTGGACAGTGGGAGGAAACCAGAGTACCCTGAGAAAATGCACATAAGCGCATGGAGAACATGAAAACTCCGCACAGAAAGAATCATTCCACACAACATTAACATCATTTCATAGTATATTAATATTTTTATTCATTTCATATTAATTGTAAACATTGAGTGCAACACGATAGCGTGGTGGTGTAGCAGGGTTGCCTCACAACAAGAAGGTCCTGGGTTCAATTCCTGGGCTGAGGGTCTTTCTGTGCAGAGTTTGCACGTTTTTTCCATTCTTGTGGCGGGTTTCTCCGGGTACCCCGGTTATCTCCCAACGTCCAACAACATGTACACTAGATTGATTGGTGGTTCTAAATTGCCCATAGGAGTGAATGTGTGTGGTCATTCGTCCATGTGTAGCCCTGTGTGCACTGGGATAGGCTGCAGCAGTCCCTTGACCCCGAATTAGGGAATAAGCCAGTTAGAAGATGAATGTATGAGTGAGTGAATGAATGAGTATAATAAATAAAGGTAAAAAATGATTTAAAAAGGCCTTTTACATTATTTAAATATTGTCTCATTGATGATTTCCGCCAACAAGAAAAGAAAATCACAATTTCTTTTTAACTAATGTGGATTATTTGTTTCAGAGGCTTAATTTACTTTAAAGGCAGGGTCAGTGTCATGTCATCCTGTGTGTGTGTGTGTGTGTGTGGTCAGTGTGTTGGTGTGGATGATTCCTCATTGAGGCTCATGGAGGACAGACTGCAGGAGCTGAACAGACAAAGTGCAGCAGCCAGAGCTAAACTTTTGGAGCTCATTGAGAAACAGAGACAAACCACTTCCCACAGTACCTCTCCTTCCATTTCCCCCATACCCCCCCACTCCACCAGTCCTCACACAGGTGTGTATGTGTGTGTGATCTCGCTGCTACACTGTTCTGTGTTGGTGGTTGCAGGTTCAAGTAAATAATTACTGGAATATTTTCAGTAACATTGCTTAGTAAACACTTTCTAATTTATATAGCACATTGCATAGTCAGTAGTCTTCTGGGCAGGCAAATCTCTGTCCTTTAAATTAAAGAAAATGTCATTTTATAATCAAAATGTTGATTTATACCCTGTTGGAATGAAATTAAGTAAGAGAGTCAGATCCTCTTTATGTAGGTCTAATTTAACTTTTTAAAGTTAATTAAAATTGTACATATGTAAAGTATGGGCTTTGTATGGGCTTTGAGCAACTCAATAACACACATTTACAAATGTGTCGCACCGGCCGCTAGAGGGAGAACCAACTCGGCATGCCGAACACTGGCGGCTGGTGTAGCACAACATGGCAAATATTTTGGCCCATCCCTGTAAAAAAAAACTACTAGCCTTTCTGTTCCCCCATTTATAATATACATTCAAAAAATTCATTCATATTTAACGGCAGGTCTTCTACTCTTGATGCAATTAAATTTGACATGAATGTTTGACTTTATCTTTGAATGTTTGAATCTTTATTTCCAACTGCTATGGCTTCAGTTTTCTTCTTGTTTTGGTACATGTTTTATCGGTGCACTAGCTGATGAAGCCATTGAGGCTGTAGTCATTTGGCGAGAAGTAAACATCTGCATAGCTATGATTGGCAGCTGTGGCTTATGTTATTTTTGCAGTTATTGGAAGACAGACTCCGGAAATGTGTGTGTCTGTACCTAAAGGAGTTCTAACCTCTCACACAAAGACTAACAGCAGAAGGTGGGTCACGTGCACACTGATTAATCTGCTGGATGCTCCATGAACGTTCTCCTTCTCCTTCTTGCTCAGAAAGTTTTAATGATTTTGTTTTCTGCAGGTCAGTTGAAGCGATTTCTCCACAAAATGTAGAAGAAACACAAAAGCAATCTGTTATTACACAGGTACACACGTTTTTACACACGTTCACAATCTTCCCCCCCTTTCATAAAAACCTTCATAAAAATGGTTTTTATTATTACGGGAAAACAAAATCCAAAACTACATGGCCTTGTGTGAGAAAGTGTTTGCACCCTTAAGCTGATAACTGGTTGGGCCACCATTAGCAGCAACTACTGCAATCAAGCGTTTGTGATAACTTGCGCTGTGGAGGAATTTTGCTCCACTCATCTTTGCAGAATTGTTGTAATTTTGCCACATCGGAGGGTTTTTGAGCATGAACCGTCTTTTTAAGGTCATGCCACAGCATCTCAATAGGATTCAGGACAGGACTTTGACTAGGCCAAAGTCTTCAATTTTGTTTTTCTTCAGCCATTCAGAGTTGGACTTGCTGGTGTGTTTTGGATCATTGTCCTGCTGAAGAACCCAAGTTCGCTTTAGCTTGAGCTCACGAACAGATGGCCGTACAGAATTCATGGTTCCATTTATCACAGCAAGTTTTCCAGGTTTTCCACAACAGCCCCGGACCATCACACTACCACCAACATATTTTACTGTTTGTATGATGTTCTTTTTCTGAAATGCAGCGACACACACTTTCCAAAAAGTTCAACTTTGTCTGGTCAGTCCACAGAGTATTTTCCCAAAAGTCTTGGGGATAATCAAGATGTTTTCTGGTAAAACTGAGACGAGCCTTTATGTTCTTTTTGCTCAGCAGCGGTATTTGTCTTTGGACCATTTTTGCCCCCAGTCTCTTTCTTATGGTGGAGTCACGAACATTGACTTTAACTGAGGCAAGTGAGGCCTGCAATTCTTTGGATAATGTTGTGGGGTCTTTTGTGACCTCTTGGATGAGTTGTCGCTGCGCTGTTGGGGTAATTCTGGTCAGCTGACCACTCCTGGGAAGGTTCTCCACTGTTCCATATTTTTGCCATTTGTGGATAATAGCTCTCACTGTGGTTCTCTGGAGTCCTAAAGAAATGGCGTTATAACATTTTCCAGACTGATAGATTACTCTCAAATACTTTCTCATTTGGTTGTGAATTTCTTTGGATCTCGGCATGATGTTTAGCTTTTGAGGATCTTTTGGTCTACTGCACTTTGTCAGGCAGGTCCTATTTTATGTGATTTCTTGATTGCAAACAGGTGGGGCAGTAATCAGGCCCGAGTGTGGCTAGACAAATTGAACTCAGGTGTGATAAACCACAGTTATGTTTTAACAGGGGGGCAAACACTTTCTCACACAGGGCCATGTAGTTTTGATTTTGTTTTCCCTTAATGATAAAATCCTTTATTTAAAAACTGTGTTTTGTGTTTACTCATGTTATCTTTGGCTAATATTTAAATTTGTTTGATGATCTGAAACATCATGTGACAAACATGCAAAAAGATTGGAAATCACAAAGGGGGCCAACATTTTTTCACACCACTGTAGTTAAGTCGTCTGCGTCTGGATCATCGTCATTACTCTCTAAATCCAGAATTCCATCCTGAATTTTTTGTGACTCCTTTGTTTTCCTTTAGAACTATTGGCCCCAATCTTTCATGTCCATCAATAGAACTCTCATTAAATGAGTGGATGATAAGAAGGGCTGGCGGTCTTCTTCACTGCTCCGCGCCCGTTAAGCTTAGCCATGTCTAGCCACGCCCAACGCGGTGTCTTATTTTCAGGGTATGGCTTGTATTGTGCACATACTAGGATACCCTGTTACAGCTTACTTTGAGTATTATGGTATTCATGGTTGTGTTTTTCGCAGGTGAATAAACTGAAAGGAGAAGGCTGGTTTGCATTGTCTGCTCATGTCTGAAAGCTTGACTGACCCCTGTGGGACACCACACCTGCACTTTCCCTGTATCCTTGTCTCATAATCCTAAATGTTTTGGTTTTTAATTATGTACGTAATAAAATTTTGAACCAGGGTTTTAAACTTTTTTTTATTGTTTGTCTGTAACAAATTCCAGTAACAGTAAATGAAAAAATGATTTCTCACGCTTTGGATTTTAACCTGTAACAGAATAATAATTGTTTTTAATATTGGAAATATTATTAAACAGCAATCGATATTAACCTGAGCATGACTGCTCATTTTGTGCCTGAGTTACAAAAGATGTGCAAACCATAAATCAGTACATTTTTTTTTTAAATTGCAGGTGAAATGATTGAGTCATTTGTTTTCTTAAAAAAAAAACCCTCACAAAGTATCTATTTTTGTTTTCCTAGCACTAATTGATTTGATAGATAGATTCATCCATCCATACATCATACAACATGCATATTTCATCCGTAGGAAATTCAAGCTTCCATATGTACTCAAGATACAAAACGTATGCAAACACATAAAACACAAATATGTAACAAGATTTAACTAACTACAAATATGCAAATCAAATGAACAGCTAGGTTCAAATAGAATAAAAGGGAGAAATCCTAGCCTTGAAATAAATACTTAAACATTACTCTCGTTTGGTTTGGTTATGTTAATGTCACTACTAGTGGCAAATTCTGTTCTATTTTTAAATGTTTTACTCACGTTATAACGACGTATTTTTATACCTCTTGATATTTTTGCAGAACAAAGATTGCAGTCAGTCTACCATGCGTGGATTGCATTATTTTTTGCAATTTTATTTCTGTCACTTCAAAGGTTCTGGGTGGTGCATAATCGCAGAAAGGACCGGTCTTTTTTTTGTTGTTGTTTTTGTTTAAAGACATTTACAGTGAATCAGCAGGTACACATAGTCCCCCTCACTCACTAATCTGGACTGATAGATTGCGAGAGTTGTGTTCGTAAGTCATAGTTCTGTTCAAACCATACTGTAGAAGAAGCTGTAAATATTACCCAATCTGACGTCTCACATTACCTCACATCCTGTTTGGGCCGTGACCCACAGTCGGCCACGTCTGTAAATAAACTTCACTTCACACTCTGCCTCCGAGCTTGTGAGCATAAAACAGCAGCCTTGTTCCTGGAGCTGT
Source organism: Pseudolaguvia tuberculata (assembly GCA_026260255.1). Lineage (NCBI taxonomy): Eukaryota > Metazoa > Chordata > Actinopteri > Siluriformes > Sisoridae > Pseudolaguvia > Pseudolaguvia tuberculata. The sequence continues at coordinate 1,996,760 of JAOTRA010000019.1, forward strand.
ATAGAATACCTTTGCGCTACACGCTGTAGTTCCTCCCACCATCCACTCCCACTTTCTCTAATCCACATTTCATCTTCCTCCTCCGCTAAAACCTTCCCATTTAAACAATGTATCGCTTGGATTCCTGCCTCATTGAGCCTAGAAACTCGCACACAAAAAGGTTTGTGGACTTCAAAGCACCCTTTAGATGTCTCATATCCTCGGTAACGCAGGCAAAGCAGGAAGGAAGCTGGTTCGGATGTTTTGAATTTAAAGTTTATTTCCACACCGTCGTCAATAGCGACCGGCCCCCTGGTTCTGTTCACAGAGATCAGCTGTGCTGATCCAAACACTCGAACGGACTCCAGGATGAAGTGGAAACTGTGGCAGTCCCTTGGCTGGAGGTATTGCTTCAGGTCAGACAGGGTCTCCTGATGCAGCTGCATGAGCAGGCCCAGGCCCAACTGCGCGGGATTGAACTCTGTCAGAGCCATCAAGCGGTTCCACATTCCTGCATCGAATGCCTGCGGGTTGAAAGTGGTTCCGGAAAGAACAAGACGGATGTGTTGTGTAATTTGAGCGATGGAGAAGTCAGCGAAATCTCGAATGCTTCTTTCGGCTTTCACCGTATCCAACAGTCGAGCCACGTAAACACACACCTCTCTGTAGTGTCCCGCCCGTGGAGTTGCTTCCACCTGCGTACAGGCAGGCACTACGCAGTTTAGAACTTTCCGAATGGTCCGGATTGACACGCCTTGAAAGGATGTGACCCTGTGAAGCCGACTCCAGCAGGTATACAAGCCCTCTGCAGGACTGGACAAGTGGATCCCTGCCTGTAAAGGGTGCAAATCTCTCAGAATCTGTGCCAGAACCCTGACACTCTGGAGCAGGTTCTCAGCTCCTCCTTCGCTCCAGCACTGCTCCAGCTCCTGCACGAGTGCCATGTCCACTCTGGGGCAGCCATGCAGCTGCTGCAGCATCGCAGGCAGGCCAACGCTAGGCTTCAGATTGGGTTCCGCCACAACCTCGGCCAAGCAGTCCCATACCAGAAAGCTGAAGATGGTCCACAATGTGCAATCAGTCGTGTCACCACATTCTGCATTACCCAGCTCATGCGGATAATCCCAGGTGTAGTGGTAACTTTTGCAGTCAGCACGGAGGAGATTATCAGCATCCTGCAGGAGCTTCAGCAACAAACAGCCACGCTCAGAGACCTGCACATCTACAGAATATAAATTGTACTTACTACCTGATAAATCAATAAATCTAATGAAACATTACATAAAATGATTCCTACACTAAAGAATGAAATCTCTATTTCCTGCCCGATTCTTCCATCGGGTTCTTTTATATTCTCGTCGGATTCTTTCATAGGATTCGTTTATATTTTCCTGTCTGATTCTTCCATATGAATCGTTTATTTCCCGTCTGATTCTTCCATATGATTTTTATATTTCTCTGTCAGATTCTTTCATAGGATTTTTTGATATTTCTGTTTTATTCTTACATGATTATTTCCCTGTTTGATTGTTCCATATAATTCTTTTATATTTCTCTGTTAGATTCTTCCATATTTTTATTTCCTGTCTAATTCTTCCATATAATTATTTTATATTTCCCTGTTTGATTCTTACATATGATTCTTTTATTCCCCATCTGATTCATGTTTCAAATAAAGATTTCAGACAGTTTATTTACAGAGGGACACATGATCCTGATTCTTCCATATGATACATTTATTTTTACATTTCATCCATTCATCTTCTAACCGGTTTCTTCCCTAACTCAGATAAGGGTGACTAATTTAACATAGGTAATGTAAAATATTAATAATTAGTAAATAAACAAAAACCCCTATGTTTTGTGTAGATTTTCTTGGGGTCCACTTTCTTCCCGCAGTTCCAAACCATGCACATTAGGCCAATTGGTGATTCTAGATTGCCCATTGTGTGTGTGTGTTTGTCTAGATGACGACATTTCCAAGGTGTACCCCTGGCTTCCACCCTATGTGCGCTGGGATAGGCTCCAGCAGATCCCGTATTAGGAAAATGAATGAATGCTCAATTTTATGTTCTAAGTAAGCTAATAAAGCTTTGGTTTAACCCACTAAATCACGACACAAGCCAATATGTATATTTAAAAGATGAGTTAAAAATGAGCGCGGGGGGTGAATGATATTGAGATGCCACAAAAAACTGCTCTTTTTAGTGAATCCAATCTAAAAATCAATTAGTTAATTTGTCAGAAATAATTTTATGAATTGCAATACATCTAGCGTTAACCGTAAATCTTTGCAAACTATATGAAAAATATGAAATCACATGTCGACTTACTTTGAACTTTAACCTCACCGACTCTTTCGAGCAGCCGTTCTGCGTCTTTCGTCTTTTCCATGAACACTGCTACCAGTGCCTCCAGCTGTGCCGCGTCGTCTAAGCTCACCCCCTCTAAAAGACACTCTCTGATGGTGCGACGTGGCAGGCCCACTGCCAACCCAAGTTCACACATGTTCAGCCTGGCCTCATCTCCCACAGCCACACCCAGCTGAGCTCTCACCTGCTGCAGCACTCCTGAAATGAATCAATTCTTTAACGTGCTAGACTAGGATGTCAGAATAAGACAGTAATATGTGGGAATATCTGGTTTACCTGAGTAGGGCAGGTGTCCTTCTGCTGTGTCTCGCGTCTCCTTGATCGCCACGCTGACGCCGCTGTTCAGATCCTTAAACGAACTAGTGACTGAAAAATAATTTCAACCACACACACAAACAATTTAAAATCACCAATCAACCTACTGTACATGTTTTTGGATTGTGGAAAGAAACCAGAGTACCCAGAGAAAATGCTGCACAAAAAAAACTCCGGCCCGGTAGTCAAACCTGGGACCTTCTGATCAGCCGTTTAATCAAACAGTGTAATGTGTGTATGTATATATGAATCTGAATTTACTGTTGATGTCATCAGCGAGCTGAGGGTCTTCACCGTACAGTGCGGTGTAAAAGCTCTTGCAGGCTGTCTCTCCTTTAGTGAGGCAGATGTTTAGCAGGACCTGGCTCTGCTGCATGGGGGTACGCGTTGCCTGAATGCATTCCAGATCGAACTGTGTGAGGACGCCGCTGGAGAAAAGAGCCAAAGATACGGGTAACACGGACAATCCCAGCCGGCTGCATATGCACGAGAATTGAGCCTGCAATTTCCTCTCTGAAAGAAAGCCAGAGAAAAGACCAGAATTATTTGACTGCTCGTTTATTCATGCACAAGGCCAAATTATTAGGAACATTTACTAC
>JAOTRA010000019.1:2041852-2052076 GCA_026260255.1 Pseudolaguvia tuberculata
ACACACACACACACACACACACACACACACACACACACACACACACACACACACACACACACACACACTCACACACTAACACACACACACACACACACACACACACACACACACACACACACACACACACAAATCTTCACACCATGTACGCACATCACACACAACTCCCCCCCCCCACCAATCCACCCACCTTTCAACAAGTACACTGCACACCTGAAAATTAAATGTTACTGTATTTCTTTTATCCAGAAAATGTCAGTGTGTCTACCAATGTCACGGTCACACTCTACCTCTTTTTCTCTCTCTCCCCCATTCACTAACTCTTTTCCTCTCTCCTCTCTAACTTTTCTTTCACTCACTGTTTCATTCTTACTCTTTCACTTGCTCTATTTTCTTTCTTTTGATATTCTTTTCCTTCATTTCTATGTATTTCTCTTTCTTTCATTCCTTCTTTCTTCAGAGCAGGAATGTGTGTGTTTTGAAGAATGGGGGTTGGTGCAGGAGGGGGTTAAAGGTGTGCTGAGTGGAATTTGGGAGGCAGGCAGGGGGAGCTATAAAAATGCCCTGATTGATTTAGCAAACGGAGCGTCACACTGCCTTTCTCCAGTAACCCCCTTTACCCCTTCCAGCACCCCCCTTACCCCTCCCTAACCTGCACCCAGTCTGAACACATCCTAAGATCTCCCCTGAAATGGCGTGTGTGTGTGTTACACTGCCAATTTATCACACCAAAATGCAATAGTGTTATTTTATTCTAAACATACACATTTATACACACATTATTATTTAAACATAAAAGCTCCTATCAGGAAGTCCACACAGCGAGATACGCTAACCCAGCGCTCAGCTAGTTCTGGATCTATTTTTCCAGTCACAAGTTATGTTTTGGACCTGAAACGTTTCTCAATTCCACCCTGACTCATCAGAGTGCCGCATGAATGGGAGACTTCAGAGTTGCCAGAGAATGCAATAAAGTATAATGAAAACCAAACTCTCTTATAACCAGAACAATGAAAACCACTTGTTTACGTTAGAAGACAAATCAACATTTTTGAGAAATAATTTGATTGCTAGAACAGAAGAAAGCTTTTTCTCTTGTTGTATTGCACTGATCGGTTTTAACTGGTTTAACTGGTTTTCTTTTTTCTGAAAGGTCACTTGTAGCCTCTGACTTCATGGCAAGTAATAGGTTGAGACCTTTGGATGATTCATGTTGATATCTTACAAAAATGGCTAACATCATGCAGTGATTTCTTCTCATTGTGATCTGAAATTATATCCAGAGTTGATCTACAGTTCAGTAATGGACACAGTGTCTTTTTAATTCAGTTATTTAACCTACCTTTCTGCTTTTTCTTCATTGGTTTGAAATGTCACACCGTTTAGATGAATTTTGTGTAATATTCATAAGTGAAGTAAGCTTGGGCATGCGTTTACAGAAATTACAGTGGATTAAGGGCACGGGTTGCTTATTAGTTAATACATTATAATAATACATTAACAGTATATTTTTGAGATGATGTAATGACATTTATTTTCCTTCCTTTGAGATTTTGAGAGACATGTTGGTAGCCTGATTAGATACAGTAGCCCAGTGGTCCCCAACCCCCGGGCCGTGGACCGGTACCACTGCCCATAAAATTGTCAAGCTAAGACCGGTCTATGGGAGTAAAACAGTTGGGGACTGCGGTAGACACCATTGAGTTAACATTTTGCAAGTCCTGTTATTCATACCTGCCTGAAGAGAAGAATGCAGCGGCGCTTTAGTTCTTTACTCATGTGCTGCCTCCTAATATCCAAATTAGTTGTACAAAGTCTTTGCCCGTAACTTGGCAATACTCTAGTGGTTGATTTCCCATTATTTGATGAATATCACTGAAATGTACTTTCAATGCATTTGAACCTGTGCTACCAAACAAAGTACATTTCTACAACAGTTTTCTGGTGTGTGTGTGTGTGTGTGTGTGTGTGTGTGTGTGTGTGTGTGTGCGTGCGTGCGTGCGTGTAGAGCTTCGAGACTTTGAACCTGACGATCAGCAGGAGATCGAGGTAGACGAAGGGAATACTGCTGTAATCGAGTGTCATCTCCCTGAAAGTCAGCCTCAGGCACAGGTCCGCTATAGCGTCAAGCAAGAGTGGCTCGAAACATCCAAAGGTAAAGGCTTTAACATCTTCTCAACGTTTGCCATCTCATTCCTGACTGATGAAATCAGCCATCTCATCTCAGGAACCTGATTCTGCTGGAATTTCGACCGTCCTGTCTGCACTCGCTAATCACTTACAAGCAGATAAGCTACTTATCAGGAATGAGTTGAAACAAGGGAATACTTTTGTTTCATTTTTTCCTGCAATTATTCATATCATCTGTTAATCTTCCTCTCATGCCATGCGTGGTATGTAACCCTCTGGCAGAAAGCAATTACTCTGTGTGGTCTGGTCTTTCAACTGAATTGATGGCGCCCTCTGGTGTAGTTGTAGCAAATTAAAATCCTTTTTTTTTTTAATCGAGCAACCTTTCCTTAAAAGCTACTTAATGCACATCAAAAAAGCGCCACAACACCATTTCCCGTCACTTCTACATTTGACGTGTCATGAGTCTCCTAATGGAATAGTAAAGTCGTAAGCATATCGGAGCAGGAGTAGTAGATCATCCGGGAACTTTTCACATACTTGTGATTTGGACGTACTGGTCACCTCACATACTCAGTTTTACATACTATATAGTCTGGTAGTATGTGTGTATGGACAGATATTAAAGCAGCATGTTGGTCTCCTAATAACTGCTGCCCTCTGTCGTCACTATAGGGAATTACCTCATCATGCCATCAGGAAACCTTCAGATCGCCAACGCTACTCAGGAGGACGAAGGGCCTTACAAATGTGCTGCCTACAATCCGATCACTCAGGAGATCAAAACCTCCACCTCAACTGACCGCCTGCGCATTCGCCGTGAGCTCACACACAAACGCTCTTATCCCTTTTACATAATATATGTTATACATATCGGTAACATCTATACAGATTTTGCAGAAGTTACTGCAGAAAGCTCACACTCTCAACTCCATGTCACTCTTGCAGGTTCGACCTCAGAGGCAGCGAAGATCATCTATCCACCAGCATCTCGCTCCATGACGGTACGTAAAGGTCACAGCTTGGTTCTGGAATGTGTTGCCAGCGGTACTCCTCCTCCTCAGGTCACATGGGCGAAAGACGGTCGAGAACTCAGTCTGCAAAACAACACCCGCTTCCTGCTCAGCAACCTGCTAATTGACGCCGCCAGTGACAGGGACTCTGGCACATATGCTTGCCACGCCCGCAATGGCATGGGCTCTCCTGGCACAGCGACTGTTCTCTATGATGTCCAAGTGATAGGTGAGTGCTCAGAATATATACCAGGATAACACCGTGTATATGTCCTGATGGGACAGACTAGCTGCATAAATGTGTGTATGTCATGATAGGACAAGCTAGCTGCACAAGGCATGTGTTTTTCATCTACTGAGCATGCAAAGACTCTTCTCATTTTCTGTTTCTCACAGAGAGATGATATCAGAGTATTAAATGGATCGAATACGTATAACTTGATTGATGCCTTTTTGAAATCTGAGAGCTGTGTGTGTGTGTGTGTGTGTGTGTGGCCAAGGTTACAGAATTTTAAGCCTGCAGAATTTAAGTAACATGAGTTTGTTTTTTTGAGCTTGCCTTTTGCCAGATGTGTTTGATTAAGCAACCGTAAGGCATGATTGCTGTTTCATTAGCAACCAACCATCAAGTGGACGAGTAGGAAGAGTAGGATGTAAAAAAAGGAGGGACATTGCCAGATCATGAGGCAGATTACATTGTGCACAGAATGACAAAATCTTTTTACAACTGACACCTGATTATCGCCACACTTTTGGCAGTATGGTGTACATGCTGCAGCTTTTAATACACTGCTTAACTTTCCTGTATCCTCTCTCTCTCTCTGTCTCTCTCGCTTTCAGAACCACCTCAAGTGAGAGTGGAACTTCTACAGCAGGAGCCATCATGGGGCGACACTGTGAGGTTCAGCTGTCAGGTTCGGGGAAATCCAACACCCAGCGTAGTTTGGCTCCACAATGCTCAACCAATCGGTCCATCATCCCGTTACCGCCTCTCCTCACAAATGCTACGCGTCCTCAGTGTGGGGCCACAGGATGATGGAGTATACCAGTGCATGGCTGAGAACTGGGTGGGCGGAGCCCAGGATGCTACACGACTCCTTACTGTGCCTACTGGTATGTTGTTTACTTGTGGTTATATGCAATAGTAAAATATGCATGACTGTGTCTTTTTTTTAAATGCCTTTTTATAATGTTGCCTGACAGCACCATCGCGCCCTGGTCGACTGCCCCTGATTCGTCCACTGAGCCCTGACCAGGTTTTGCGAGAGCTGCCTCCTGCAAGACCGGTTCCACCCAGCACAGAGCTTTTAATCGACTGCTCAGAGATACCTGTTAATGTCTCGCCGGCAGAGGCTCCGGTTATTCTCAGCCAGCCCCGCACTGGTACCGCAGATTACTACGAGCTCATCTGGGAGCCTAGGCATGACGGCGGGGCACCTGTTCTAGAATATGTTGTTAAGTACAGAAAGGTAAAAAAAACCCCTTTCATTTCAATCAAACAAAAATCTTAAAATGTCTGTAATTTAACTAAGACTTCTTTCTATGGTCATTTTCTTTTGTTCCAGGCTAGTGACTCCCTTGGTGAGTGGACCATAAAGAATATATCCGGTTTAGAGCACAAGCTGGTTCTGGCTAAACTGCAGCCAGCCAGTCTGTATGAGGTTGAGATGGCGGCAAGAAATTGTGCTGGACTTGGTCAACCTGCTATGATGACCTTTAGAACTGGCAAAGGTGTTGCTGCTTAACAAACAAGTAAACTTTAAAGTTTAAGTATAAATAAATTTATATTTGTAAACATTTTTCCTTGGTTTACAGGACGCAAGAATGTAGGTGGTGCAATAGAGCGACCGAAAACGCCAGTGTCACCATCACGACTGTCTCGTAAGTAGCTGAATTTTAATACAGACACTGTTTTGTGTTATTAATTAATAATCTTAACTTTACCAAATCCATTCTAACATTAACCAATTAAAATGTTTAGCCTACTGAATCCACTAATCTATGTAATCTTTGTTTCTTGACCTGTTTTCAAACCTAACTCAATTAAGGACAACCGTAAGTGTGTTCTTTGGTTTGTGTGTGTGTTTGTGTATGTATATACTGTTAGCATGCTTAAGTGCGGTACTTAATTCTTGCTGACATTTGACTCTCCTTTTTATGTGCTTGTAGCCCCTGAAGCTCCAGACAGGCCTACGGTAACCACAGCGTCAGAGACTTCTGCGTATGTCACGTGGATCCCACGTGGAAATCGAGGCTTTCCGATTCAATGCTTTCGAGTGGAGTTTAAGAAACTGAGAAAGGACGGAGGACCGGGAGGCGAGTGGGAGGTAGCAGAGGACTACATTTCGCCATCACGTCTCTCTGTTCAGATCAAAGGCTTGGAGAAAGGTGAGCTTCTTTATCAACCAAAGTGGTTGTCAAATGATGATGGTAAATTAAATTAAACATTTTTGTGATTTGTCCTATGACTATTGGTTATTTTATATTATAAACTATAAAACGTGTCATGTTTTAGTTGAGTTATGGTGTAGTAAATTTCAATGTGTGTGTGTATAGAAATATACATAGAAAAGTTGATGCATTACTTTATGCGTTTACGTATTTCAGGGACGTCGTACAAGTTCCGGGTTTTGGCTATAAATGTGCTGGGGGCAAGTCCTCCGAGTGCACCTTCCAAAGCTTACACAGTGATGGGCAGCAACCAGACCAACCCCCGGCCTGTCGATGGCCCCTACATCACCTACTCTGAAGCCATCAACGAGACTACCATCATCCTTAAATGGACTGTGAGTAAATTTAGTTTTACATTCAGCCTGTGTAAAAAATATTGCAAGATATTTTTACATTCATTCATTCATTCATTCATTCATTCATTCATTCATTCATCTTCTTATAGTATAAAATTTCTGGCCTCTGGTATCAATACATACTTAAATTATGTATCAAACTGATTTATTTTATATATTTAACTAAAACCTTCAGTGTGTGTCAGTAGTTGGCGCTGACACATACAGCCTGGGTCTCAGGCGCTGGATTATTAAAGCTTTTTGCTGTAAGAATTAAAAAATAAGGTAATAAATATAAGGTGAATGTTTGTTTCTCTCCTCAGTACACACCCGTGAATAACACCCCTATCTATGGCTTCTACATTTACTATCGACCCACAGACAGTGATAATGACAGTGACTATAAGAGAGACGTTGTAGAGGGTGACCAAAACACACACACTTACGGAATGCAGCATGGTGCCTGTTTCAGAAGTAAACTCATAAAATCTTGTGTTGTTCTGCCAGGAGACCGATACTGGCACGCCATAACCAGCTTACAGCCTGAAACAGCATACGACATCAAGATGCAGTGTTTTAATGAAGGAGGCGTGAGCGAGTTTGGCAATGTGGTCATTTTAGAAACTAAAGGTAAGTTCCTAACACTGTTTCCCGCCCTCTCTGTCTCATTACACACACACACACACACACACACCTGTACGGAAACAATCTAAAGATTTTTATCACACCTACAGCTCGACCCAACCAGAAACACACGACTCCAGAGACATCGTCCCATGGGCCGGACCCTGGACTCCCTGTAGCACGGCCCAGTGATTTACCTTACCTTATAGTGGGGGTGGTGGTGCTGGGAGCCCTGGTTTTCATCATCGTAGCCTTTATTCCATTTTGTCTCTGGAGAGCCTGGGCCAAACAGAGTGAGTGTGACTCATCAATTCTTCTTTAAAAAGCTTTTTTGTTTTCCTTTCATATTTTATTGTTATTTTTAATTATTTATGTCTTCGGATTTCAGAGCAAGCGGCCGATATGTGCTTTCCAGCTGTGGCTGCACCACTGTCGACCTGCCAGTACACCATGGTGCCGATGCAGGGCATGGCTTTAGTTGGGCACTGCCGCGTAGGATCACACCTGTCCTCTGGGCATACTGTATACACACCCAAAGGAGAGTACACCGGCAATGGGAAACATCACACACACCGCCTTCCTGGGAAACAGCAGGTACATGCTTAATGTACAACAAAGTATAACATGAGTCAGACACTAAAGCAGACTGGAGAATACAAATACTCGTTTGTCAGACGTGAAATTCTGTCTCTCTTTTACAGGAGGAGGATGCAGGTTGTGAAATGGCAAATAACACATTTTTTACACAAAGGCTTTCCAATGGTGATGCTCATGCTTATCACTACTCAGTGGGGTAAGACGGTTTAAAGTTTTTTTTTACCAGATTCACAACAAACACATTTAACTATTGGTGCAAAGTCAATGCCAGACGTAAATAGAGTCAAATGCATCACGTTTTCCGCAGACATAATATTTGCTTCAGTCACGTCCTCTGATTGCATGATTTATGACAAGCTAATCAGAAAATAGCTTAATGACACCTGTTGTATCAGACAATAAAGGAGACATCGATGTTTTAAAAAAAGATTAAAGTTGTAGTGCACGAACACAGACATGATGACGAGAGACGACATTAAAACACAGTTGGTAACTGGACGAAAATACCAAACATACAAATATTCCCTAATTTCACACTGCAGCTTTAGCTAAACATTTTTTAGGATAAACAAACGCACCCACATCCAAACACACAATATTCCTACCTGTCCAAAAGAAATACTGTAACCTTAACCACTTTTAAACACTGACTCCTGTAGTCAGCTGCAGAGACTTTTCATTCTTGGATTTTGTAAATAGTTTTTAAAGTAGTTTCAAAATTGTTGAAAGACTTGTATATGCACAATTATGTTTAAATCATTGCAAACAAACAGGATTATTCCCAATCTGGCAACTCTGTCTGCATTCTGTCTAAACATACAGGTTGTGCAGAGTGTTGACAGGCAGGTAGAAAAGCCTGTGGAATGGATTGGACTGAACTGTCTCGTTTTAAATGTAGACCACTTACCTCTGTGATATCAACAAGTGAAGAGACCACCAGAAACTGTTATTAAACTAAATCACCATTCCCTGCCTTTAAATCACCACCTTACATTGTAAATATTTTAAACATCAAAATACAAATGCAGGTCAAACGTTTGGACAAAGATTTCTGTAAACTGTGTCAGGATTTGGTTCTAGTACAAACCTGTTACCCAATGCTGTGTATAAACCGGTGTCCGAATGTCTCCTTTTGCAACTTGGCTGATTTAGGCTTTAACTAACTTGGTGTTCTGACTATTGCAGCGTTCCCAGTAACATGGAAGAGGATGTCTGCTGTGAGCCAGACGACTCTACCATGGAGCTCCTGAGCCCTGATCATCCTGAAAACATGCAGGAGAACCCTGCTACCCAGTGTTTAGGTAAGTGCATTGTCAGATGGATTAGATTGGGACTCCACACCATCCACATGGACACACGTCCCTAATACATATAAATCATTACCGCTGGTTATACGTTTCACAGAGCCCTCGCTGTTACCAGCATCAGAAGCTGTTGGAATGATGCTGCCAATCGAAGATACCACACAAAGGGAAGTTGTAAAACTCCAGCATGAAAGTCAGCTAGAGGAGCGAGTACTACATGATGGATGAAAGGACATATAAAACAAGAGACAGTATTTATTTTTGTATTAAAGATACTATATTTATATATTTATGCTCATGTAAATAGTTTGTTGTATATATGACTTGTTCATACGAGAGAAAAAAATGTATTATTGGATTTACTTTGTCACCACCAGGATAAAGAAACTTCCTTGTCTTGTGAACTAAAAAAAACTGTTAGCACTCGCTGCTAATCATCACACTGTGAAGTAGGCTGCAACACGGCTACATCCATATTCATCAGCGTATACGTGTCTCCTGTTCCACCGTTTCTCTGCGTCACTGGTGCTGTTCAGCTTCTCGCTTCAGTGATGAACGCTTTTGTAGATAAAATGAATTATGTATTTTTAATCATTAACAAAGAAAGTATTAACAAATGTATGGAATGTATAAACACTCTCCCGCTTGTAAGATCAATTCCGGGTTTGAAACCTGGAAAGAACAGAACCTCCTTCAAATGCTGAATATTTTCCCATTTAAAGAGCTGTGTTTAAGTTTTCAGTCTCTTTTAAAATGTCTGATTGTCCAGATCAATAAGTACAAAAGATCATTAATGAACAACATGATTGGACACAACCGATTGTTATAGCTGAGGTTCATTCATTCATTCATTCATTCATACATTCATCTTCTTACTGGTTTACTCCTTAAATCGGGGTCACAGGCGTCTGCTGGAACCCATCCCAGCTCACACAGGGTGAGAGGCAGGGGTACACCCTGGACGGGTCGCCAGTCCATCGCAGGGCTTTATTAGTAATTTTTCACTCCAATTCAAATTTTATGTCTATTATCATACGTATAAACTGATATCAGACGTTTCGCTGAAAACATAAACAAAGAATATTTTTTTGTCTCCAAAATTCTGACAATCGCGTTTGACAGTATTAACCTTCACATCGAGTGCTGAAGCTTAGAAAAATGAAGGAAAACTCATTGTACTTCCTGTAGTCGACTGTTGTGGAGATATGAAATCATCATGAAATCATTATTGCATGTAAATAAAAGCTGAAGAAACAACATTAAACACTTTTCCTTGTCATTTTTTAACATTTGAATTTTCCCTCCACTGGGTCAGACAGGACAATAAAACTGAACTGAGAAACTAGCATCAAACATCCAAAAGAAGAAGCCACTGGTCCACATTTTACATAAAAATAAATGACTCAAGAGACGAAATGCAAGGAACAAAGTCATGTGATCTTACTTTCAGGGGCAGGAGACACCAAGCCGGTCAAGACACTTCTGGAAGGTAGCGTTAATGATGCCAAACCATGATGATGGCAATGGAACAGTGGATTGATCTTATTGCACGTCACGAAAAAAACCTGCAGTCATTGTCATTTTTTTTTAACTTAACACCACCTGCAATAATGTATTGATAAGGTAATAATATTTGGCTTGGTTTTTAATTTCACAAAGCTGAAGTGACCCCTGGGGTTCATTTCTATTAGGTTTATATACTGAATGTTAATTCTTCTTTTGAGTTCTATATTTTAACAAATTATATATATATATATATAATGTTTTTTT
>JAOTRA010000019.1:2052355-2073592 GCA_026260255.1 Pseudolaguvia tuberculata
AATGTTTTTTTTTAAACAAAACATTTTTTCTTTTTTTAAAAAAAAAAAAAAACAAAAACATTTGCTTTGTCCACATTTTTAGAAAAGTCCAGAAGAGGCAATAAAACAATACAACTTACAAAACAAAACCATTTTAATAATTGCTTTTGTATATTTACACAAATCTACAAAACCATTTTTTCTCATAAATAAGTAAAAATATTTTATACATGTATTCTGTTCATCAGTTAAAAATTCTTTTCTTTAGGAAAGGACAAAATTTCCCCTTAAATCCATGGACGGCGGTCAGTGATGTGTGCCAGATGGAAAAAAAAAAACCCCTCCAAAACAAAACACTATTGCGGCATCACGTCTGGAAGTAACTACTTTAGATGCCTCAGTTGCTATGCAAGACTTGGATTGGTTTTGTTCTGTGCATAGACTTATTACAAATGTGAGAAATAATTTTTATCAAACCATATATTTCCCCAAAGTTAAAATAATTTTAATTCACAAACTACTGCAATGTAGTAGCGCAAATAAGGCCATAATAACTTAGCTGCTGTTCCATTAAACAGCCGAGGTCCCGTCATGCCCAAGAATGTGGCTGATGTTGTGAGCCGGCCGGTTCGACTGTTTGTTAGTGTCTGAGGTGGAAGTATTTGCAAGTGACAGTAAAGGAGACATCGGCATTGAGGAACCATCAGGGGGCATTGCTGAGGCTATTTCGGGGAACAGAGAAGTCAGGTTAAAATTGGATAAATGTGGAGTAATGCTTGTAGAGTTTGCAATTGGCATTGGTGTTATATCAGTTAGCAGCGGATAGCTCGGCTGTGCAAAGCCCACAGGACGGGGCGGAGATAGAATGGATCCGAAGCGATTGTTTAGCGGAGTAGTGCTATTCTTATCAGCGCTTGGACTTGTAAACATCTGGTTGGGAAAATATTGTATGGGAATCTCATTTGGAATGCTTGGATGCGCAGCAGGTGAATATGAGGGGTAGAAAGAAGGGAGAGTGTTTTGAGGCTCTACAGGAAGGAGAGCAGGGGTACGTGAGGCACTTGGCTGTGTGACTGGAGGAATGAACGATGCATTTGCATTAATCGGAGGTGGAGGATTCATACCTCCCTCACCAATAAAGGAAAAGCCAAAGTTCTGGGTGAGATGCTGATCTGAAACCAAGTTGCCATCACCTCCAACCTGTGCACCATCCGGCCTAAAACGCACAATACTTCTGCGCCGAGATTCACTGGCTGTCTGTGGTCGTCCAAGCAGTACTCCTCCACCTGATGAAAGTGGCAGTGGGCTTTCAGACTCAAAATTGTTTACAGGTCTCAAATGATCAGATCTCAGTCGATCTCCTGGGCGGATTTTTGAGCTTTGCAGATCTGGTCCAATTGGATGAGCTCTCTGACTGACAGCTGGCAGTGACCTGGATGAGCCTTGAGCATGGCCTGTGTCCGAGCTACTATGTGGTGTTGAAGGATGTGGGAGAACTGATCGAACAGATGACCCATGTAAATTTCCACTAACCTGGGAAAGGTGTCCTTTATTGTTGTCCCCAAGATGCATAGGGGTCTGGGTAGGGTGCAAATTAGGGCTAGAGACTTTAGCCTGAAGTTCCCCAGAAGAAACTCCAGGCATGCAGTTGTATTCTATACTCACTGGTGGACAGCCTTGTGTGGCCCTCTGGTGTCCAGTTTGTTCAGGCGGACCCAATAAACTTTGCATAAAGCTCTGATGGCATGGATCCTGCTCACGTGGCAACCCTGCTCCAGTTTGTATCCCCTGTGCTGAAGGATGTGTGCCATATGTACCACGACTACGTACGTCACCAGAAGAACCAGTTCCCATTCGAAACCCTGTTTGTAGCCGAGTACCTCTCTGAGTTGGAGCCACCGATTTACTTGTCAGATCTCCACTGCGAGACACCTGTACTTCAAAGTTGTTTACTTGTGGACCACTACTAAGAGTCTTAAAATGTAAGCGCTCTGATATACGCTGAATCTCTGGAGCCCCTGATTGCTCTTGGGTTAATCTGCCTTGAGGATTATGGCCTAAATTCCCTTTATCATGTGAGGCGTCAACATAACCTTGTAATTCAGACTGATCTTGTGAATTGCCACGAGCAGTCTGCAATGTATGAAGTCCCATACGTTGGTCACCACCAGCTGAAGTCTTTCCAATAAGTGCCTCCGCAGAATAACTGGAGAGACGATGACGCTCCTGTCGTGATGGAGTACAAGCAAGGTCTGAAGGCCGAGAAACAGGATTATTAGCCTGTGAAGGTAGTTGCTGCTCTAAACTATGAGAACCCATTAACCTTTGCATAGCTGCATGATCCTGTCCTGGCTGACGGTCTTGTTGACTCAAATGGTTTTGATGAGCCCTGGGGCCTGTTTGTTGACTCTCACAGGTCTTTTCTTGTCTTCCAAAGTGTTGTTGCTGAAGATGTTGCTGAAGATGCCTTGAGTGTGAACTTTGTTGCTGCAATTGTTGCTGCTGCTGCTGTTGAAGTTGTTGTGATTTTTGCTGTTGGTGTTGTGACTGCTGTTGGTGTTGGTGCTGTTGGGATTGCTGCTGCTGTTGATGCTGCTGTGGAGTTTGCTGTTGATGATGCGCCGCCTGCTGCTGATGCTGTTGTGACTGATGCTGAACAGTATTCTTCTCCAAGTGATGCTGCTTCTGTAAAGTAATTGAAGGTCCTGTCTGCCCACCTCGCACAACTCTTTTCTTATGGGCATTCTGATCTTGTAGAAGAGTTCTCTGTTGAATATTGTGAAGCTGGGTGTCTGGTTGTGTGAGATGATGCTGAAGTTGATAAAGATGTCTCTGTTGTTCTTGGTGATGTTGATGCTTGAGGTAGTGGCTTCCGCCAGGGATCTGTCCAGATTGTGGGGTGCCATGCTGTATGCGTCCTTGTTGTAGATGCAAGACACTAGGTTGATTTTGTTCACGTGCTGCAAGTTGGGGAGGACAGCGTCCTTCAGATGGCTGAAGCACAGTGGTCATAAAAGTGTTCCCAGAAAACAGGGCACTGCCTCCATCCGAATGGTTCCCGGTCATAACTGGTGAAGAATTTGGGGGCATTTGCCCTGACATCACTTGTATTTGTTCTGTCCCTTTAACATCTATTCGAGCAATACTGCTAGCTGGGCATGGTTTGGAGCGTTTGTTTACAGGAAGAACAAGGTCCTCTTGGGCAGATCGTTTTGGTATATCCTTTTGATGATGCTCAGACATTCCAGAACTTAAGTGACTTCTCATTAGTGCACTTTTTAATGGTGTATATTCATTCATTTGTGCTGGGCCAGAACCACTTTGTGTAACCTGAGACGATGTCTGAGACACTAGAATTGTTGCACCCCCAGGTGATGGAACAGATACTTGCTGTCCAAGATTTGGAGACACTGGGTAAGCCTGGTTAGAGCTCGGCCTGATAAGATTATTAATGTTTAGACTAGTGAGAGTACTAGTTTGTGACTGAGAATAAGCTGCATTTTGTGGAAGCCTGACACCAGATGCACCAATGCTGGACATCTCAACTAGTGATGGAGTCTTTGACACTGTTGTGTCTCCTTGATTTGTCTGCTTTAGTTGTTGATTGGATGTCCTATCTTTAATTATGGGGATTTGTTGTGTTTTTGAAAGTTCCCATCCTGAACTTGGGTTTTCCCCACTGCAGGAATCATTCTTCCTCCCTGGGCTGTCTTGATCGAATATAGCTCTTGCTGCCATGGCTAATATTTCTGCCTGTTCAGTGAAACTAAAAGATCCGAATGTATTCGAAGATGCCGTGATACTATGACCTGCTGGAAGTAGCGATGCAACTGAGAACCCTTTGTTACTTGAAGCTCCTGCTGTTGGTGAATCAGTCTGTCTGCTTGCCATAAGTGAGGAATCATATGATTCACTTCCAATTGTTGATACCTCCGATGAAAGTGCAGTCGTTGCCTCAGATATATTCTCAGTTGTAGCACTTGAATGTTCTTTGCTGGAACTTGATTGGATAAGTTTGAAATTAACTGAATTATTCTGACTGGGAGTGATCATGGACATGTTAACGTCTGACTGTTTAAGATTCTTGTTGTACGTGTTCATATTCCTGGATGCCTGGTGTAAAACTGCCGGAGTTGTATCTGATGGATTTGAACAAGCTGATGACATAGGCTGCAAAGCAAAAGGTGATGGCATCTGTAAAGTGTCTGCAGCTTTTAATACTACAGACTCTGTTTGAACTTGTTGGACCGTTCCTGAAAGGGATCCCGTCTCCAGACTTTTTGTTGAATCAGTACCTGTTCCTAGAACTATATTCTTGGGTCTGCAAAGTGAGCTTTCAACAGCTGTAGCCTTCAAAGTATTTTCTGGGGAACTGACACTCGTAAGTGTAATTACATTTTGAGTTAAATTAGGACTTGATTCTGTTTCTAAGCAACTAGTGGAACAATTAGCTGTTGTTTTATTCTGTAAAATATGGGTAGTAGATGAAGAGTTGTCATTTATTGTTGACTTTGTGGAGGAAATAGCCCTGTCTAACGTGCTATGCTGGGAGGGGACAACAATGTCTGTTGATTTGTTTTGTTCAAGGTTGATATCATTGGCTAAAACAAGTTTACTGCTGGCATACACTAAAGAGCTATCATCAAGGGGGGTAACAGAATTAAGGGTGCTAACTGTTTTACTGTAACACGATAATGTTGCATCCACACTTTTTCCAAAACTTTGAGCTACTTCACTGCCCACTAAAGAAGGGAAGCTTGTTGTCACTTTGGCAGTACTGTGAATTAATTTATTAGATGTACTGACACAAACAGCTGTAGAAGTACTGCATGTTGAAGGTACAATTGTACCCATGGATGTACTGACAGTAGTGGATTTGTGGCTCAATTCCTCAATTGCAGAATTCAAGTGTATATCTGTTGTTTTAGCAGATGAATGTCCTGATTGAGAGGATATACTAGTTGCTGGCTTTGCAGCAATTCGACACATGTTTCTTTTCTGACTAGGTTCCTTTCTCCTGACTGGTCTGGCCCTTTTAACTTGCACTAGTTTGGGTTGGTTTACAGCTGCTACACAAGTCTTCTTTGGAGGGATATTAACTGCACAATTTACTGATGTTGAAATGGGTTTTGCAGAAGGCAGAACAGATTCAGTGGATGTACTAACACCTGAATCCAGCTTTGATGTAGAGGAGAGAACTGTAGTGTCTGAAGATGGAGTCATTTGTAGCTGTACATTACTTTGATTGGAAACATGTAAAATACTTTGATTCTCAACTTGTGAAATGCTTTGGCTAAGGCTAGTGAGGGCACCCAAACAATTTAATGCAACATTAGTGTTTGGTTCCTCACATGTAGGTTGAATGATTTGAGTCGCACTTTGGCTAACCTGAGAGCTCCCAATGTCTGCCGATTTCACTGATTGTAAGACATAAACCTGGCCATTTACAGTGATAGTCTGGGGTGTTTGAGCCTGAACCTGTGCTGCAGGACGTGGAAGAATGTGAACCAGCTGTTTATTTTGAACAGTAGCGGGGCATGGGTTGCCGGAGGTAGTTATTTGATTAGCCAATGTGGTAACCACAGATGACATAATGTTTGTTTGATGATTCTGTTGAGTAGGCGGGATTGATGGTGTCTGGATTATAACAATGTGCTGGCATGCTGACTGACTGTTTGCATCATCTCTGATTACTTGTGGGGCTGAACATGCATTGGTCTGCTGTAAAATAACTACATTTGGATTGTTTTGAGGGAGGGATGTGCCAATTACTGGGGTTCCATCTGACTTCATTTGCACAACCTGCATTGCCTGTAGTACTGGCAGCGTGGTGGTTTGAGTCTGTGGCACAACAGCTTGCTGAACAGGAGGAATTATCGCCGACTGGGGCTGGGGTATTAAAGCTGGCTGGGCTTGAGGTTGTGATTGTAAAGTGGGTTGTAGTTCATGCTGAGATGGCATGGTATGATTGATTTGGGGTAAGGGTTGTATGGCTGGGTATGTGTGCGTCCGAGTTGATTGAGGAACCAATTTTGGCAAAATTGTAGATTGAGCTAAAACAGTTTGTGACTGAGTTAGTAACCCTGCCTGGGGTACAAGCGGTGATGGATGAAGCAGCATAGGGGTCTGAGATAAAAGTGATGCCTGGGTAACAACAGGTGTTTGAGGACTGGGGAGCAAAGCTGGTAGAAGCTGGGGAGGGTTAGCCTGCACAGGAATGCATGTTGGTTTGTTGGTTTGCAACTGCACAGGAACTTGTGTTTGCACTTGGAGAGGAACAGGGTGGACTTGAGAAGTTGCCACAACAGGACATACTGACAGTTGAGAAATATTCTGCCCAGAGTTACCGGCTTCTGTGGCCTGTCGACAAACAGGCTGTACAGTGTTGCCAGTAAGCTGTAGCGTTGTCCACGTAGTCTGTGTGCTGCTAGCTGCACTCGTTCTAAGATGAGCAGAGTTGCCTGATAATGTTTGGGCAAGAGTCATGCATTCAATATCCTGTGACAACACTGATGAAGCATTAGAAACGAGTGTAGTGCTGACCCTGGTCTGAGGCAAAGATGTCAGATTTATTACAGGTTGAATCTGAACAGACACACTGCTGGTGGAAGATGCAAGAGTCGATGTAGGCTTGGCTGGCTGTGTCTGTTGAGCACTAGGAGCAGTAACTGCTACCTTGGGACATATGCTTTGAAGAGTAACATAATTCCCAGGAAGGGGCAACTTCGGAGTAACAGGGGCCACTGGAGAATACTGCTCTACCACTGCTAAAGAGGGCTTGGACACAGCAGGAATAAGAGTCGCTAGCGGAATGTGTGATAATGTAGATGATGAGACTGTTACTTCACCAAGTGAACCTGGACCCATTTGAACACTGCAAGATGGTAGGTTGACCGAAGAATTTACTGGCTGCTTATCCAAATGAGAAGCAGGATTTAAAGGAGCAGCCATTTTAGTGTCTGAAGAAGCCCAGTTTTCATTCGAATACACAATTATTCCCTTTGACATCAAGTGAGTTGGTGTAATTTTGGCTACTTTAGCACAACGCTGCTTGCCCTTCCAGTGGATAGTAGGGTCATCCAGGAAGTTGATCCCATTTGCAGTGAGGAGCTCGATGTAATGAGCAGTTTCTTTTCTTAAGTCCTCCACCTGTTGTCGTAAACGCTTTATCTCTTCCGCTGTTGAAAAATGTTCAACAGATTTAAACAAAGGTTGTGCAGATTCTCTACTTACAATTTAGAAGAACAAATCTGTTTCCAAATTAAGCACTGATTTGATCAAAAGCCATTTTTACATCCGATTTACATTAAAACACAATAAAAACTGTACTTTTACACCAGTCCGTAGCCCAAGTTACTCCCAACTAGAAAGACAAAAACCACTTACATTGAACTTTGTCTCCTCCATTAAGCAACATTTCATCATTCTGTTGCTTCAGCTCAGAGATATAGCGAAAGGCCTCCCCTAGAATCATATTCTTACTCTTAACGAAAGAAAGAGAACAAATGAGGAGTTTGGAATATGTGCTGATCAACTTATAGTTTCCTTTCCCTTTGCACGGCATGTCACCTGTTTTAGTGCCTGAGAGCAAGGTAAGAGATCTCCAATTCGTTTGATACCGGCATTGATCTTCTCTTTGCGGTGTCTTTCGACTAAATGACATTAGTGAGCGTTTTTACTATAAAATATGCAATAATTTACAAACACAGAAACCTAATCCAAGGACTATGTTGCCTTAACCAAAACTAAAAATGACATCATTGTCTACAAAAAGTTGAGCGCTTACCTGCATTGTGGGTCTCTTTGTTTTTTTTCCTTCTATTTGTGAACAAATGAATAGAATTAGTACTGTAAAGGAAATAAACTATTTCAAACAGTACTTTTGGCGTAGGTAATTATAAGGTAATAACCAAAGCATAATACTTTAATAAGTTTAAGCAAAAATCCCCGCAAAGCTGTATTAATAAGAGCTTAAGGCTACGGTGCAACAAATTATTCTTTAGTATAGAGACATGGGTATTTTGGAAAAGACCATGCAGTACAGAAACAGAAAATAAAATGCATCCGTTGAAATGGGTTAGGGTTAGGGATGTGTGTGAATGAGCTCTGCCTCTGCAACAGAAGACATTGCGTATACATATATCATAGGGGAATAAGATGCTCTGAAGACAAGATACTGCACAAACTGTGAGCAAACACAGATCTTCTGATCTTTCCATCGGATCCCGACATTAGGAAACAGTGGGTTAGATTTATTTTTAAGAACTTTCTAGACCACCTCAGTAAAAACTCGATTATTTGCTTGCTACATTTGACACATTTTTGTAATTTTTTAAGTAAGGCACATTTTAATTTTAGATTTGACTAAACTGAAAAGAGTACACTAGGCCAAACTCTGATGACTATATTGGATCTGACTGCAATATCACACCAAACAAGCGGGATTAACTGTTTATCAAGGTTCAGCAATCACTAGTGCTTTGTGTACAAAACTGTTAGCCAATCATTTAAACACAGTGTTCTGATGAGAGGATTAAAACATGATAGGCAGTCATTAGCCTTTCATAATGTATATAACCGTCAGTCAATACATTCATCCATTCATTCATCCTCTAACCCGCATATTCCCTCATTCGGGGTCAAGACACATAGGGCAAAAGACTGGGGTACACTCTGGATGGACTGGAAGTCACCAGTCCATCGCAGTATATCAAAACATTTACACAAAAAAAGAACAGTAGCAAAATGTACAGATATATTTTTAGAATAACATCTTACCGTGTGGGTTTCGGGGTCACATCTGGCTGATTCTGGATGATCTCTGGCATTGTAGCATGCACTGCAGCCTTAAAATAGAATATCTTTGATTAGGGCTTACAATACATGGATACATTCATTCATCTTCCAATTTCCTAACCAGAGTAGCTGGAGAAAAGCCCGGGAGTTGAACCCAGGACCTTACTTATATTACGATATTCATTCTTCATCTTACAAACAACCACACACGCACACATTTACTATTATCAACCTATTCTGCATGTTTTTGGACTGCGAGAGGAAACCAAGGCATCCTGATTAAAACCCATGCAAGCGCATGGAGAACATGCAAACTCCCCACAGAAAAATACCTGAATAATATAATAATATTTGCAATGCTCAATAGTGAGATTATAGCGTAAAAACTGACCATAAAAAGGAAGTTAATAAGTAAACCTACCTTCCAGCAGTGGGCAGGAGTATGTCAAGTATGCCAGTTTAAACTCAGAAATCACAGAGGCAGATACTTCATAAAAATGTTTCTCTAAGACAGGGGAGAATTAAAGAAAAACTATATCAGCATGGAACAGAACAGAACACTGGTTCAATCTCAATCAGTAAGTCATGTTCAATATTTGGACTCCAGGAGCAACAATGCTTCAAATTTTGAAGCACACCGTTGTCCAGAATGTAGCATTACATTATTCCTTCAGTGGAACCCAAGGTTCAAGCATAAGAACCCATCCCTTAAACTACAAAATTGTTTTCTACTTCAGACTTAAATAACACATACATCCAAAGGCACCCTGGGCAATCCATCACAGGTTCCCACTCACTCACTCTCTAACTCCTATGCACTCCAACTGGCAAATTAGAATCAACAATCAACCTAATGTACATATTTTTTGCACTGTGGGAAGCAAGCACAAGAAGAATATCCGCACAAAGATTCAACTGTCTGGGAATCGAACCTGCTATTTTCTTGTTGTGAGGCGAGCTTTAACATGTTAATTGCACATGATTTATATAGTCGATACAAGTCGATTCAGTGCAGCTTTATATTTATGTGATGTATTTTCCACATAGAGTGGTTAGCACAGTCGTTTCACAGCAAGAGGTCCCGGATTCGATTCCCGAGCCGGGGATCTATCTATGCGGAGTTTGCATGTTCTCTCTGCACTTGCGTGGGTATTCTTCTGGGTACTCTGGTTTCCTCCCATAGTCCGAAAACAAGCCGATAAGGTCGATTGGAGAATGTCCATAGGAGTGACTGTGGTTGTGAATGGTTGTTCGTCTGTGTTGCCCTGTGATGGACTGCCGACCCGTCAAGGGTGTGCCCTCGCCCCTCGCCCTATGTGAGTTGGGATGGGCACCAGCAGACCCCCGTGATGAAGATGAATAAATTAATTTTCCAGATAAACATAAATCAGTTTATTTCATTTACATCCTTATTCTATTGTATTCATTTATGACTAAAAGTCATTCATCTTCTTACCCGCATATTCCCTAATTCACACAGTTTTGCTGAAGCCTATCCCAGC
Organism: Pseudolaguvia tuberculata; assembly: GCA_026260255.1. Lineage (NCBI taxonomy): Eukaryota > Metazoa > Chordata > Actinopteri > Siluriformes > Sisoridae > Pseudolaguvia > Pseudolaguvia tuberculata. The sequence continues at coordinate 2,062,633 of JAOTRA010000019.1, forward strand.
ACACACATTCCCGGACAGGTAGTCAATCCTTCACAGGGATGAACAACCATAGATGAACAACCATTCACACACATGTTCACTACTTTGGGCAATTCATCAATCAATCTAATGTACATGTTTTTGGACTGTAGGAGGAAACGGGAGTACCCAGAGAAAACCCATGCAAGCGCCAGGAAAAGATCCATGCACAGAAAGATCCCGACCCGTGAATCGAACCCAGGACCTTCTTATTGTGGGGCAACCGTGCTTATGCCACTGCGCCGGCCATGACTAAAATCTGTGTATTAAATTTGACATACACAGACTCGCTTATAAAATCCTCCTGATCATTCTAAAAGGATATGTTCTGACATAATAGACACAATACAGTGATCCCTCGTTTTTTGCGGTTAATGGGGACCAGAACCTTGCTGAAAAACCGTGAAGTAGTATCTTAAAATTTGTGTGTATGCGGGTACTGTACAAGAATGTTTTAAATATGTAATCCACTCGTACTCTTAATGGTCGATGTCACACCGGAAACCAATCAGGCGCCTTTCTGAAAGCCCGTGGTATGTACAGTACACTCTGAGTCAACTCATCTCTTTGGTTGACATGCAGGGATCCATCTCCCTCGCGCATCAACATGAAACAACGCTCTTTTCTACAATGTGGTTGCTGCTGATCCGCGAAGCACTGAAGCCGCAAAACATGAAGCGCCAAGTGGCGAGGGAACACTGTATATCACAAAAAACCCTAAATAACACATATAACACCAAAAAACACAACTGTAGTTAGAACTTGTGTACATTCAGACATTACTGAGATCCTACAGTATGTAGATCATGTACAGTCTGACCAACATACATCACAATAGACTATTAAAATCTGCAGAGCGTAAATCCGGATTTAAGAGAATTAGTGAATCTGTTTACATTGATTTTATGATTTTAGGTTTTTTTATGCTTAAACTCCATCATAGTCCCGAGTGTTGTTACTCCCGCTGTCCCTTATTTTTCTGCATGAGCTGCCAACCCCAAATCCTCCTGTGCACGAATCCCAAGAGATTCATTAAAAGATGGTGTGTTATGATTGGAGTGGAAAAAAGTTGAGTGCAAAGAACTCTGATCTTCACACCAATGAATACTTTTGGGATGCAGACCACAGCCAGAACCCCCGGAACCTGAAGTTCATGTCTAAACCTACTGTAGTGGAATAAACATCTCAAATTTAGCATTTAAATTGTAGTGGAAAGACTTTTGTTAGCAACAAAGATTAATCTAATCTAATCTTTCCCATTTCTCTCTGGTCTACAAACCCACTCTTGTGCCAGTTAGTGTGACTGTTGTACTGGACAAATTATATTTCCATCTGTTATCTTCTCCCTTTATATTATTTTATTAAATATTCAGTTACACCTATATCATTTAAAAAAAAAACCTTATTTTTTCTTACTATTAAACATTATGCACAAAAAATATGAAAACAAATGGACGACACTTTTTCTCCTTTTTGCTTAAAATAGAAACACTGACAACTAAACTAGCTTGCTAGCTCATTCGCTAATCATTCTGTGCTCTGGCTGATTTTAAGGACAACACCGACCGCCGGCTTTAGTCATTAATACGCAACTATGAGACACCAACGCGAGATTGAAAGACTTTATTCTTTTAGACTTCGTGAATCGGTTCATCAAAGCTGTCTTAATACCAATGTCAGCTAGCAGTAGAGCTAAAAACAACTAGCTATCGACTGCAAGCTAATGCTAACTATTAGCAACATGGCTAGCTGACTGGGCCATTTCATTTCAACCACAATGATCGACTATGGAATTACCCTGGTTCGGATACTGATTATATTAATAATACCTACCGGGAGCGTTAGCATTTTTGCAGCAAACAGACCTGTCCCGGTAAAAACTTAAACTGATCCTTCTCCATTTACTTCATTTTCTTAATGTCAGGCTAGTGGGCGGAGCGATCTGAAACATCGACCAAATCACAACGAAGAGACGGATATTAGCCAATAACCAACTGAAAGATTATAAAGGGGCGTGGCTTTTCATAAAATTGTGAACTTTCGCCGTTTGTTTCAACCCCTTGTCCTTGTGATATAATATAATCGTACATGTACATTAGGATTATTGCTTATTCTAAATTGCACGAATTTATAGTGTGTGTTTTTGGTTGTTCGTCTACGTAGCCAGGCGATGGACTGGTATCCTGACTTTCGACCCTCATTAGAAGATGAATGAATGAATGAATGAATAAAGGTTACTGAAAAACGTTTACATAAATATCTATTAAAGACATCGAAGGAAAGTTCATTCATTCCTTATTTCGGGGTTACGGGGGTCTGCTGGCGCCTATCCCAGCTTACATAGGACGAAAGGGGTTACATCTCAGGGCAACACATAGACAAACAACCATTCACAGTTACAGTTAGGTATTTGGCAGACGCTCTTATCCAGAGCGACTTACATTTTGGTCTTTTTTTTTTTTTTTTACAACTGAGCAATTGTGGGTTAAGGGCCTTGCTTAAGGGCCCACAGTGGTTGCTTGGTGGAGGTGGGATTTGACCCTGGTCTTACTGGTATTATCCCAACACCTTAACCACTAGGCTACACATTAAATCCTATGGACAATCGAATTACCAATCGACCTAATCTGCATGTTTTTGTATGTGGGAGGAAACCAGAGTGCCCGGAGTAAACCCATGCAAGCGCAGGGAGAACATGCAAACTCCTCACAGAAAGATTTCCGGCCCGCGAATCAAACCCGGGGTCTTCTTGTTGTGATGCACCCCATCGAAGGAACAGTTATCAACAAATAACATTGTTTGTAAATGTTAATTTAATTTGTGTTTAATAAAATAATGAGTATATAATCTAATTGCTTGCTGCAGTAATAAACCACAGTAATTTGCCATATTAAAACCTCTTTAATTTGAAATAGAATTTCTAAAAAAATTAAATCATTTCAGACATTGTTCAATTAGGATGTTAAAATTGTATTTGTCACACCCAGCCTTGATCCACTTGTCAATGTATTTTGTGCAGCATGACAAAAGCATATTCTGTCAAATAATGCAAATAGTATTTTATTTAGAAGTTTTAAAAGTTTTACAATATAGCGCTCCAGAAAAGACAAAAATTCTCCAAAAAAAAGGAAAAAAAAAAACCATGCTTGTACTACAATGGAGAGGGCACGTCCCTCTTAACATGCAGTGTCAAGGCTTCCCCTGGGGTCTGGCCTGCAAGTCTGAGTTCAGAATAACAAACCTCTAGAACCAAAATACACAGATCCCACAGTACATTAAAAAAACATGTTTTTGTCAGTGAACATCACTGAAATGATAGTAACATGTTGTGGGTAGATTTATAGCTGCCAGTGTGTCGAAGAGGATACTGCTAAAATTTCAATCAACATGTAGTAATAATATGAAATGCAAAAACTAATAACTGTGTTACCCCTGTATTTTAGAATCAAGTGAACCATTAAAGTAACCATTCCAAGGTTTACATTCCATGTGAACTGTTTTTTTTTTTTTTTTTAATTGACAAGTCAAAGTGTATCTCATGCTGTCGTAGCTGTTTTCTGAAAACCGTTCGAAAAAACATATTTGGAAATAAGTTAAAATCAAAGTCTTGCACGTGGAATGTAAGTGTGTAGAAAAGGCACGTGCTATGTAAAACTGTCGTGTATTATTGGGTACCTGTACCAACAGCGCGCCCCTTCTCCATAACTGGCACTTACAGTCTTTTTTCTCCAATGTTAAGCACCAACAGCACCCCAGGAAAAGCCATGAACCACACAGCAAGTATGCAAAACAATAACAATTAAGGGTACTTTAAATAATGGGCAGAAAAGCACAGACATTCAGAAACAGGAGTGGAGGACACCTCCACTCCTACACCCGATTTCTCACACGCAAACCATTTTACCGAGTTCACACCAGCTCCAGGGGTCGAGGCAAAGTCGGACAAATAAGTGTCCCTGGGTTTAGGTGGCATGGCAATGCGAGGTCCAGAGGTCAGAGAAGATCCGCAGCGTGCCGTCCAATGCTGCTCGTTCCAAAAACTACAGTCCTGTTTTTAAAAGGTCTATCGCTGTGTTTAACAATGCCGTGTCCCCTTCCCATTAACGATTTAAAGCAACTGCAAACGATATGCTTATATAGTTAACCTTAACCCTGTCTACTCTGCAATAAGTAAGCAGCTTTTTGGAGCACTTATGTATTCTGCCTGGAAAAAACCCTGGTGTCTAATTTCAAATCTCTAAAAGGAAAGAAAAAATGCAATCTGAAAGGGACCGAGTTTTGCTCTTTGAAGAAAAAAAAAAAAAAAAAAAAAATACAGCAATTTGTCATTGACTTGGTTTTTTCTCTTTAAACTGCCCTCCAAAAAAGTGGTGTATCTACAGGCCCTGGGGCATCGATCAAAGTTCCACATGGTGAATACGGCCCGAGATCCAGCTCTCTAGCGGGCTCTGGCTTCTACTCAGCTTTCTGCAGGTCTCCTGCTGGAAGCTCACACGGGCTGCGCAGACTCTTCTGGAGAACATGTGCATCTGCTGGCTCTATCCTCTTGTAATAGTTCTTTTTTGTTTCAATGATCTCAAAACCAAACTTTTGGTAGAAATCAATTGCAGACTCATTGCTGATCTGCACATGACTAAGGAGAGAAAGATAAACAAAAGCAAAAGAGAGAATTATTACAGTGTTAATCAGTCTTTAAATTAAGTGCATTTTCTTACATCTATAACAGCAAATGTTAAGAAAAAATCAGTACATGTGAATGTACTACATTTCATAATTCAAGCATTTATTGTTTAGTTTATTGCCAAGAACAGATACAATTTATAACAATAATAACAAAATAAAAAATCATTTTTAGAATTCTTCAAGCAAGAATTAAAAGGTTACAATATTAGTCTCTTCACTTTTCACTCTTTTATATCAAAATAAAAGATCGTTCTGATTCAGCAAATAAAGAAAATACGGTCCGTTTTACATCACAGCAGATGTTTGCGTAAGGTTTAAACGTTCAAGGCCACTAACAATATAGAATTTGATTAACTAAAAAAATCTATTTAAGAAATTTGAAAGAGCAGGTTATAGCTAGGTCACAATCGGATGACGCTCAGATTTGTTCAGACTTTGTTTTATATGCACTTCTGTTTTCTCTCTTAGAAAGAGAACTATGTTGTGGTTTTGTCTTTAGGCGTGACTTACAGGTAAATGTTGTCGAACGTGCCATCCTTCTCACAGATGTTAAGCACATGGTTCAGCATCTTTGTTCCTTCAAACATGACCAAGAAATTTCACAATTGTTAAACAGAAAATTAAAAAAAAATTTTTTTTAATGAAATTGTGAAACTGACATTTCTCTTCACCTGACGAATTGTGTTGTTTTTTGAGATTATTTAAATGATCAATCTAAGGTAACGCAGCCTCCTAAATACTCCCAATCATCACCAAAAATGCACTAACAATTAAGCGTATTTTGGGTGGGTTTAGAGTGTGTATGTGGATGAATCACCTCAGAATTCTTTGAACAAAGTTAATTAAACATTTTACTGCACAAACGATTAAGACTATATTGGGATGTTTTGCATTGGATGGGTGGAGCAAATTCATAGCGGTACTAAAAACAATATAAATATTTTTAAAAATTCTGTGTGATTAAACAATATCTTCCTCCTCTTATGACCTATCAATCCTATCCTGTTTTGTGTGAAGCAGCTATACCTATCCCCAGTCTGCGGTAGGGTGCGAGGCAGCCTAGTGTCATGATGTACAATCTCTTCTGGTTCTGAGAGTGATCCACCCGACAGCACACGGCTCCCACGGCGATGTCATTAAAATACGCTGCAAAACAACAGAAGCGTGACCGGTGGTACGTCCAGCTCAAAAATAAACAGTAAAAGAGGAAATAAAAGATTAAAGCACTGTGCCATTTAGTTGAATGAAAGTAAACAGACACTATGTGATGATAAGCACATTAGATGTAACTTTTTTGTCCTTCGGCTGCTCCCGTTAGGGGTTGCCACAGCGGATCCGTGATCCGCACATTCGACTTGGCGGGGTTTTACGCTTCCTAACGCAACCCTCCCCTTTATCCGGGCTTGGGACCGGAACTAAGGCTACTCCCTAATATTTACTAGACTAATTGTCCTAATCCCTGAGATTAGGACCCATCCAGGGTGTACCCCCGCCTCTCGCCCTATGTGTGCTGGGATAGGCGCAGCAGACACCCAGAATGAAACTTTTCAGACTTCTACTGAAAGTAAGACTAATTTTTTTTGCTCCAATAAAAGAAAATCTGATACAATCTTGCAAGTAGTGATACGGTTGAAACATGCTTGTTTCATTCTCAATTTTTTTCAGAATGCTGCAAGAGCACAGCAGATCATGTGATAATAACCAATCAAACAGCTTCTTCACTTTTTCTGTTACAATGAAACCTCTGCATCAAAATGGAGGAGCAGCTCATCATAGCATTTTTAATATTGTCTGACTAATATCTTGTAGCAGGAACTACAGCAAGGGATTTTTTTTTCTGTGCTGGAAATTCATTGTTGACATTTCTTTGTTGTAATGGACAGGACAGCTGATAGCTGCTTTTAGCAATGCAGAACGCTTTGGAAAGAAACAAAGTTGTGTGCCTGGAGTTTCCCATACGTTTTAAATAGAAATGTTACATAAATAGGGCAACGTGGTGGCGTAGTGGTTAGCACAGTCGCCATACAACAAGAAGTTCCCATTTTCAATTCCCAGGACAGGGGTCTTTCTGTGTGGAGTCTGCATGTTCTCCTCGTGCTTGCATGGGTGTTTTCTGGGCACTCCGGTTTCCTTCCATAGTCCAAAATGCATTAGGTTGATTGGCGATTCTAAATTGCCCATATGTGTGAAAGTGTGTGTGAGAGGTTGTTTGTCTATGTGTGCCCTGCAATGGACTGGCTACCTGTCCAGGGTGTACCCCTGCCTCTTACCCTGTGCGCTGGGATAGGCTTCAGCACACTCTTGTAATTCCGAATTAAAGAATAAGCGGGTAAGATGATGAATGAATGAATAAATGTACATAAATAAACACACAATGGAGTTGTGTACAAGAGCATCCAAAACATTGAATACCATTTTATAAACTTAGGACCCTCTTTGGTTAGCTTTTTGGCTTACCTAGCTTAGCGAGCTCTCCTACTTCCAGAACATCTTTGTAGAACTTGTCGTTGTAACTGACGGGGAAGATAACTTGGTTAAGGCGCTTTAGCTGTTTAATGTTGTGGGGGGTAACATCCCCTAGCTCGATCCGGCTACTGGAACAAAAGCAGAATGCGCAACAGGATTGTTTGCTCATCATCACAGAACTATATTTTTAAAAACAAAGTTAGATATCAGAAACAAAACTCCTGCATGCCAAATATTTCAATTTGGTTCATTGTTTAGTCCATGTGGGCCAGATGCTAAAACCCAGCTTTGCTTTATACTAAGCGTCAAGTTTATTTGTTGCCTTCACTTGACACCGTTTCGGGAATGACTGCAGTATTTATAGGGTGACTGTATGCTTAAACGACACAGCTGCAATTTTTAGATGGCTGATACAGCTGGAGTAAGGCTTTAGGAAGAGTGTAATGAGCAACAAGTATGCTTTCTTCCTTTATCTATCTGTATTTCTTTCGATAAACAGATAAAATAAATAAAGACTTAAGACTGATTGGGTAGTTGATTAAAATAGTGGCGTCCAGAGCGACATATATTTTATTTGTATTGCACGTCGTTATCATTCCATTGGTGGATTTTATATCATAGCGCCGCTCACATTCTCACTCAGATTAAACACATCCATAACAATCATCTAAGGGTATGTTATAACTTGACAGGTTTGGGTTTGATTAAAATAGGAACTAGTACGAATAATTAGTCTGGTCCATTTCATTAAGTGTGAATGCTGGTATCAGAACCCTAGCATACCAAACAAACAGACCAAGACCAATAAAAAAGTAGAACACTCGTGCTATTAGACTGATGTACAAACACAACTAAATGTATCTGATCGGAACGAGAATGGGATGTGATGTCACACAGTAAACGTAAATGTTATTCCGATGGTGATATGACCATAATGCACAAGCATTATGGTGAATGCACAAGCATAACTATCGGGTTCAACTCATCAATTAGTTTAAAAAATGTACGTCGCTCTGGATAAGAGTGTCTGCCAAATGGCAAACTGTAACTGTAATGTCAGAAACACATGTATACTGTTGTTCGTTCTCAGCTGGTAAAACTGTAGGCATATTTACATCTGTAAAATTAACGCAGTTAATACAACACATTTCCCATGTAAAGTTCTGCTGTGAGATGAAAGTCATAAAAGCTGATCGATCAACTTGGAAAACTGTCACTGCCTTTATGTTGGTATATTTAGGTTCACAGTCAAAAATGTGAGTATGATCGCCAGATCAGAACAGGACCAAATGTATAAATTTCCTTCTTGGTCCAGACCAAATAAACAAAACGATACAATACATTAGTGTAAACTTAGACTAAACACAGACTAACAGGAGGACGTGAAAGACAGAACATATCATTCAATCACAGGTCAAGTGATGTTTATTTTATGATTTTACAGATAAATAACGTGGTGTGATCATTGCTTATCATTGATTATGATCTCATACAACATAGCAACGAGTAAAATTTAAAAAACGTGCACAAAAACAAATTCACATAGTTCTACAATTCGGGTTGTCACAAATTTGCATAAACAAATGAGCGACATGAGTAACAGCCAATCAGCAAAAAGAAAAGCGTTTTAACGCATTTGACACTACCATAGACACACCCCCTTTTACTTAAAAGTGGCCGTTAAAATTCGAAACAGATTATCGGAATCTTAATTTTAAAGAAATATCCACAAACATTTTTTAAATTAAATTAATTAAAGATCTTTCAAAAGATTTATCATCTGTCATACAGTTCAAGCAGTCCACGACTCATTAACATATATGCTAATTTAACTACAAAATTAGCCATTTAAAATCTCATTGCTTCCTAGTATCACCCAGCGAATAATCAGCGCTTTTAGCGTTATTGAGCTTAGCTAGGTTAGCTATGTAGACGATTTGAATACTTGTACAGTATTCACAATAAACACATTTAAACGTATGTGAAGATTATAATCAACGCTAAACAGCTACCTTAATTAAGAAAAGTACAATGCTAACCATGCTAGCTTTCAGTCTGACTCAACATTTTTCACATGTACTTTCGACCGTACGTGAAGCCGATATGAACGCTGTGGATCTCCGAGTTGTCTGTGATTTTACAAAAGATTTATGTTGTGTCTGACAAGACGTTTATTAATTAACGGTCTTGCCATAACATTTTTTTCGCAAATAACTTAGCATTAGCATCTGACTTAGCAACACTAGCAACTCCCCCGCCCTCCCCTGCTGAAAAAAAGAAACGAAGGGGGAAAACTTTTTCTTTGACGGCTTAAAGGTGGGAAAATTCACACGCCGTTACTCACCCTTTCATCTTTTTCTCAACTTATTTGTGGTTTTTAAAATCACCGAGGTCGTCGTAATGTTGTTCTAATACAAAAGAAATGGGAATTTGTGTTAACTTTGAGCTGCGAGCAACTCTCGCTGCCGTTCCCTCCACATGTATGATGCTAACAGACTAGCAAATGCTGCTGCTGTCAGTTCGCTCGCCACTTGTTTTTTTACATACCCGTTTTAAGACAAACTCCGCCGTCGGTGATACGATTGGATGATTTTATTTAGCTTCCAGCGCTATTATTGGCTTAACACTGAATAATTCGCGTAGTACGTTTTATTAACCAATCCAGCACAAGGGGCGGAGTGTAATAAAACGGTTAGGAGAAATAACGAAGATACATGGAACGAAAAACGAGCGAATGGTACGGGCACAGGAAGTGGCGTCAAAATATTTTAGCTAACAAATTAAGAGTCTCGGCCTTTTCCACTGAATCTTAAACCATAAGTATTTACTTAAAGGTAATATGTCTTAAGATTGATTAAACAAATTTTAATCTTAGAACAAAAAATTAAAATATATTTTAGCTGAATTTCTTGTCGAGATTAAACAACATTGAGCTTTTATATTTTTAATATAACACTTTTTAAAAACATTTTCTAGCTCACTCAGGCTAGAAGGCGTATAAAACTGCCTATATCCCTGTGATCCTAATCCGGGTCACAGGGATTTGCGGTATCCTATATCAGCTGTCATCAGGCGTGGTAGGGGTGCACGTTGGACAAGCCTCCAGTATTAACCATAGGCATATAATATTCTGCCCTGTGATGGACTGGCAATCTGTCCAGAGTGAACCCCTATCTCTCGCCCCATGTGCGCTGGGATAGACTAAAGCAGACCACCGTGAGATAAGAAGCGGGTAAGAAGATGAATGAATCCAACATTTAATTTTATTATTTAAATCCATTAATCCATTATTTGGTTCATTGTTAAGTAAATTCCCAGGCCGTGGATCTTTCTCCATCTTTTGCGTGTGCGTGCGCGTCTGCGCGCGCCCTGTGATGGACTGGCCACCTGCCCCTCGTCCCATGTGAGCTGGTATAGGCACCAGCAGACCCCCGTGACCCCGAATTAGGGAATAAACGGATAAGACTGTATAATGAATGCGTATATATATATATGATATTCAAAAGTGTATGGTAAAAACTTTCTCAAGGCGCGTTTACACTAGAGGGCGCTGTATGTCAGTATTTACGCTTACTATAAAACTAGAGTGCGCTGTTTTTCAATATTTACGCTTACTTACACTAGAGGTCGCTGTATTTCAATATTTGCGTTTACTTACACTGGAAAGCGCTGTACTGTATTTCAATATTTAATCTCGCACACAATAAGTAGGCAAATAGGCAGGAGTATAAGGAGATGAGGCAGCAGGTGAAGAGGGAGGTAGCAAAAGCTAAGGAAAAGGCGTATGAGGAGC
>JAOTRA010000019.1:2095180-2124306 GCA_026260255.1 Pseudolaguvia tuberculata
ACAAGCCAATTAGAGCTTAGTGACTAACAGTAGAATAATACAAAGCATGATTTTAGTTCATTATAAATTTGCAATATATTTTTGACTTATTGTTAACATGTACATTTTGTCTTATTGACTGGCAGCCACCGATAGTAGCTAGAGTATGAGTGTTTTTGAATGAGAGTACTTTGTCAAATCTATGCAGAAGTGAGAAAGATGAGCTTTACCTTTTTGCGGATGAAATGACACAAGAGGATGCTGAGTAGCATGAGCACAAAGACTAGCAGGCCGCAGGTCACCACCATGACTAAAGAATTTGCTGAAGCTAAAACACAAGATAAACTTAATGAATATACCAGAATAAAACCACAACAGGAACATGGGTTTATTTTTGAGGAAACAATGAACGTACAGCCTTTCACTAGAATTTGCTCACTGCAGTAGAAAACTTCATTATTATTAATGTCGCAGCATTTCACAAATAGGTTGTTGAAATCGCTCAAGGGCCGAGAGACCACCAAGTTCTTCAGGCAGAACTGCTCGGAATCTGAGTATGTTGGAGAATCGTTATATGTCTCCTTCCACGATGAAGGATCCATAAAGCTTTAATGAGATAAAATAAGTAATTAGTTATCAGGATTGATTTCCCTGCTTAATCCAAGCTTAAGACAAGCTCAGAGACTTACTCAGCATTTGATGGAGAGGTTCTCCAGGAAATATTTACAGGAAAAGAACTTTTAGTCATACAGGTGACTTGAGTCAAGTCTTGGAGTAGCAGAAATTTAGGAATATCTGTAAAAAGATGACAAAATATCCCTTTATAAACTACCAAAAAATTATGAATTTCTAAAAAAATAACATTATGGAATTAATTATATGCAGATCATTAGTAACAGAAATAGAGGTGCTGTCGTTAGGGCTCGGCCGTTTATTGGCTTGGGCGATTATTGGTCTGTTCAATTTTCTGAACTGATATAATTTTGATAATTGTCAGTATTGGTTAATTGAATTTTGAATTGGAATATTTGGTTCTGATAAACATCCATCATTCCCAGCAAGCGTACTTTCTCGAAAATGAACTACATTCTGCACCACAAACTGGTGCTGCTGAATTGGGACCACTAATTGTTACCTATTTTAATATATTAGAAAACTTTAGTGGGCTGGGTGGCGCAGGGGCGAAGTGGTTATCATGATCGCCTCAAAACAAGAGGTCCTGGGTTCGATTCCCAGGTCAGGGACCTATCTGTGCGGAGTTTGCATGTTCTCCCTGCGCTTACGTGGGTTTTCTTTGGCTACTCTGGTTTCCTTAGCTTTAGGGGACTGTTACATTTATTTACAGTTATGTATTCATTTGTTGCTTGTTGAAAAAGAATGATAACGTTTTCTGTAAATTGACATTCTTTTACCTTTTATAAAACAAGTCTCCAGTGTTAAAGCTTTGTAAGGTAAAGCTGTAACTTTTTGGTATTTAAGTTTGTGCTTTCTGGGTCACATGACCAGCTTAGGCAAGGTGATTGTTTACAGCCGCTATAATGTATAGAGTTTATGCTTAATCACACATTTTATATTACATATTGATATGTTTCTAGCATCTAACAGATGTTTTTGTGATGTTGGAGAAAGAAACACTTTTAGAGCAATGTTCTTTGAATGATCATTGGTTATCCTATTGTTCAGACCAACACCATCTAAAAAATGTTCCATCAAACTGAACTGGACCTTTGGGAAGAACGTTGGAAAAACATTGACAGAACATACTTTTATTAGACTGGTTAACACGTTAAACACTTACCGGTTACACAGAGAGACAGACTTTCAGTGAGAACTTTTTTACCAGCCCTCAGTTGGATCTGATACTGTCCTGGTTCTGGGTCACACAACGTAAAAGTGCTACATGAAAAAGAACACAGCTGTGATATAATAATGAGATAATAAGTGGTACATTTTACACATCTGGATTTACAGGCTTACCTTTCACCCCAAAGGGAACGATTTTCACTGCACTGCAATAGAACACCTCTAGGGGTGATCCAGTGACACTGCAGTTTTGGATAAGATCGCACCTTAACATTGAAGCAAAAACTTGATTTGTCTTTCTCCTGGATTGTGATGTTTTTGTTCAGCTTCAGTATCTCGAGCAAGTCGTTTTCTACAGAGAATACCATCCAATATAGTCAAATCTGCACACACTCAGGTTAAAATTTAAGTCACTGCAATTTGTTCGTTTGGTTATAAAAAGTTTTGTAGTGTGAGATTCAGGGAGGAGGTCAGTCAGGGTATCTGTGGTGGTGAAGAGTTGTTGAATGATTGGTCAGTGACTGCAGAAGTGATAAATGAGACAGCTAGGAACGTACTTGGAAGACAAAGAGACGTGGGGGTGGAATGAGGAAGTGCAGGAATGTATAAGGAGAAAGCGGTTTGCATTTGGATCAGCAGAGAGATGAAAAAAGTAGGCAGGAGTAAAAGGAGAGAAGGCAGCAGCTAAAGAGGGAGGCGTCAAAAGCTAAGGATGAATGCTTAATAGCAGCTGATGAATGAGGAGAATGACAGCGAGAAGGTTGGATGATGTGAAGATGGTGAAGCAGGAAGTGGATAGGATTAGTAAGGCAGAAGTGAGAGCAGCTATTAAGAGGATGAATAGTGGAAAGGTGGTTGGACCACATAACATTTTAGTAGAAGCGTGGAGATGTTTAGGAGAGATGGCAATGAAGTTTCTGACTGAATTGTTTAACAGGATTTTAGAAGGTGAGAGGATGTCTGAGGAATGGAGAAGAAGTGTTCTGGTTCCAATTTTTAAGAATAAGGGAGATGTGCAAGCGTGCAGTAACTACAGGGGAATAAAGTTGTTGAGTCACACCATGAAGTTATGGGAAAGAGTAGTTGAAGCCAGGCTGAGGGATGAGGTGCCCATCTGTGAGCAACAGTATGCCAAGGAAGAGAACTATAGATGCCATCTTTGCTTTGGGAATGTTGTTGGAGAAGTATAGAGAAGGCCAGAGGGAGTTGCATTGTGTGCTTGTGGATCTGGAGAAAGCGTACAACAGAGAGGAGTTGTGGTATTTTATGAGGAAGTCTGGTGTAGCAGAGAAGTATGTGAGGGTGGTGCAGGACATGTATGAGGACAGTGTGACAGCAGTGAGGTGTGCGGTAGGAATGTCCGACTGGTTCAAGGTGAAGGTGGGATTGCATCAAGAATCAGCTCTGAGCCCTTTCTTGTTTTTCAGTGGTGATGGATAGGTTGACAGAGGAGGTCAGACAGGAGTCTCCATGGCCGATGGTGTTTGCAGATTATATTGTTATTTGTGGTGAGAATAGGGAGCAGGTTGAAAAGAATCTGGAAAGTCGAGGTATGCGCAGGAGAGAAGGGAAATGAAAGTCAGCAGGAGTAAGACTGAGTACATGTGTGTGAATGACAGGGAAGGCAATGGAGCAGTGAGGTTGCAGGGAGAAGTGGTAGTGAAGGTGGAAGAGTTTAAGTACCTTTGGTCAACAGTGCGAAGTAATGGAGAGTGTGTTAGAGAAATGAATAAAAGAGTTCAGCCAGGGTGGTGCGGGTGGAGAAGAGTGGCAGGAGTTATTTGTGTTAGATGAGTTTCGGCAAGAGTGAAAGGGAATGTTTATAGGACTGTAGTGAGATGTTGTACAGTTTAGATACTGTGGCGTTGTCAAAAAGACAGGAGGAGGAGCTGAAGGTGGCAGAGTTGAAGATGTTGAGATTTTCATTGGGAGACGGACAGGATTAGTTTATTAGAGGGACGGCGCATGTAGGATGTTTTTCAGACAAGGTGAGAGAGGCTAGGTTGAGATGATTTTGACATGTACAGAGGAGGGACATGCAGTAAATTGGTAGAAGAATGCTGAGGATGGAGATGCTGGGCAGGAGGAAAGGAGGAAGACCAAAGAGGAGTTTATGGATGTGGTGAGGGGAGACATGCAGGTAGTTGGGTTGAAAGAGGCAGATGTAGAGGACAGGGTAGTGTGGAGAGGAGCGATCTGTAACGGGAACAGCCAAAAAATGGTTATTGCTTTTGATCTTAATTATATTCTTTCTTACCAAGAACCTGAACCGTTATGGCTTTCATTTGATTGGTGTTGCTTTGGCAACGATATTCACCACTATCGTTCACACTGACTGCAGCAATAGAAAAGGACTCCACCATCAAGGTATAATAAAATGTAGTTACTCCAGTGAGCTTTAACATGACCAAGAAAAGAGAGAGAGAAACATGAGACAACACACAACTTAAAATGGCTTGCCTAAATACGTACTTTCATTTCATACACATGGATGAGTTCCTGTTTATAGTTCACCAAATTGTTACATAATTTTAATATTGTAAAATTAAAATATAGCAAGGCTCTCTCCTGGAGCTATATATAAATTATATATTAAAAGTTTACATTTCTAACCCATTTGATTTGCTGAAGCCTTTCACAGTGCACATAAGGCAAAAGGCAGGGGTACACTGGACAGCTCACCGGTAACAGATAGACAAACAACCACACACACTCACTCCTATGGGCAATTTAGAATCACCAATCAACCTAATGTACGTGTTTTTGGACTGTGGGAAGAAACTGGAGTAGCCAGAGAAAAACTTTTTTACATGGGTGGCGTAGTGATTAGCATGGTCGCCTCACATCAAGATGATCCTGGGTTCGACTCCTGGCAAGGGATCTTTCTGTGTGGAGTTTACATGTTCTCACCAGACTTGCGTGGGTTTTCCTCCAGGTACTCCGGTTTCCTCCAGTCTGTGTGATTGTTTCTCTATGCTTGGACCTGCGATGGACTGGTAGCCTGTCCAGGGTACCCATGCCTCTCGCCCTATGTCCGCTGAAATAGGCTTCAGCAGACTCATGTGACTCCAAATTAGGGAACAATACTTGATCTTTACAGTACTTTTGTGTTGTTGTTGAAGTTCCAATGCAAGTCAAGATGTTTGAATTTGTTATTGTCTTTTCCACTTTTATGACATTGCAGTGAGAGGGACTGTCCAGGATGTAGCAGAATATAAGGAGCTTCACTTTTCAGCGTGGGTTTGTCAAGGTCTAAAACATGATAGAAAGAAAACCTTTTCTTATTGATTCATTACTATGGATGAACCTAAAGGCTCACACAGTTTGTGGAAGGATGCCCGGTTCTTTCATAGGGCCCAACACTGCTAGCAATGTTTATGTCTATGGACAAAAATCAATCATCTAAAACTAAAAACCATTAAGTCTTATCTTTAACAGAATCATAGTCTTACCATAATGATAGCTGTAGGAGCACAAGGTTCCATGAGGGTTTGTAGCACAACACTTTATATTTGATTGTGGAGGGCTGTTCAGTTTGCTTCTGCTTACATCATTCTCTGATGTCTTTATCTCCACTGCGCCTCGACTTTACAAACAACATGAAACCATCATGAAATAATAATATTAAGATTGTTTTATGGATAATGATCAAGATTAGGCCTCAGACGTACCGAATAGGTGTTTCATCTTTATACCACTTTATGCTTGGTTTTGGATTTCCCTCAGCAATGCATAGAAAACATGATGAGTATTCTTCACCGCTGTTGATCGTGAGCTGTGGCACTGACGGCCTCCCTAAGAATGACAAAAAAACTCATAGAGTTAAATCCATAAATTAAACACTGGTTTATTTTCAGCTTGTGAAAACTAGGGCTGTAAGCATATCATTAAAAATCATAAAATAATAAATATAAAAGAAATGATTTTAGTATTGTACTTATACCAGAATGGTCAGGGTTCGAGTGCCAGCACCACCAAACCACTACTGTGAGAAAGGCCTTTAACCCCAAGATAAATGTAAGTTGCCTCACTGAAAAAAGATTCAGGGTTCGTTTCCTGGGCAGGGGTCTTTCTGTGTGGAGTTTTCCCTGTCCTTGTGTGGGTTTACTCCAGGTACTTCAGTTAAGTAGAAATGTGTGTATTGGGCCCTGTGATGGACCTAGTATAGGCTCCAACAGTCCACCACAACCCTGAATTATAGAATTTGCTAGTATAGAAGGCGAATGAATATTTAAACTAGGCTTAAACCAGAATTACTTTCCATTTTATCTTAAACCCAGAAATAAAACAAATCATACCAAGTTTAAAATTAAAGACCCATATTTGTTAGTCTGCAATGTACTAATTTAAAAATGTTAAGTTATTATTATTTAAGGAAACTTATTAAAATAAAGTTTTATTTTTGTTATTCAAAATTAACTCTTTAATTATTGGTGTAGTCTAAAACATGTACATTAGGTTGATTGGTGAGTCTAAATTGCCCATAGGAGTGAGAGTGTGTGGTTATTTGTGGTTATCTGTGGCCGATGACGGACTGGCGACCTGTCCAGGGCCTTTTGCCCTATGCTGGGATAGGCTTCAGCAGACCCATGTGCCTCCGAATTAGGGAATAAGTGAGTTAGAAGACTAGAAGATGTACATTTTCTAAAAACATCTTTCTATATGAAAGAAGTGTAGATATAATAATCAATGCATCAGTAGACTCACTCGCTGATGAATGAACATGGACAGAGATGTTGGCAACCTTGTTTTTGCCGCAGATCACATTATAGACGCCGTCCATGCCTTTTATGAAAAATTCTAGAACGAGTAAATTGGCCGTCTCTCTGTAGGCAGCATAGGATAGCAGATACCACGCTGGTCATTTCACATGAAGAACTAAAATATTAAAATGATGCCGTTAACAAGGACAATGTTTACACACCTTTGTACCCAGTAGCATTGTGTGGAACTGTTTGATGCTAAATGAACTTCAACCATCTGTCCGGCTACAACCTCCAACAGAGGCATCTGAGAACTTTGTAGATACTCTTCAGATAGTCTGCACATCACAATCTGCATTCAGATACCAAACATAATGTCTGATTGAATATTAAAAAAAATATATCAGAACAAAATAATCTAAGCCTCCCTCTTCTACTGTATAAATGTAGTGAAGAACTGAAGAAGATAAAATCATTTGAAGACAGCTGTGGCATTTAAATATTAAATATCAGTTCTGCTTTTATTCTTGGTAAATATATCCTGTATGCTAATTTTCAAATTATGTAAATACTTATGTAAATTGTTTTAAAACCCACCACATTTTCTACCTTTAATTTATTTACTTTTTTTTGTTTTGTCTCTCAGGTTTATGCTTTGTTATTTCTAAGAACCTGGTTACGTCTACTCAATTCAACTGTCTAATCAAATGACATAAAGGATCTTAATTCTGAAGCAGAAATTTAATTACTGTTAAAAAAAAAAGTAATTTTTACAGTTTTGTCCATCACACAAGGCACGTTCCTGTCTTGCATGTCCATCTGATCCAGTGAGTCAGTGCACACCAGCGCACTCATCTCCAGAAGAAACACTATAATAAAGCACACTTTTCTGATATAATAATGAAGTTTACATTCATATTCCTTTAAAATGAACATAATTATTAAGTGACGAATCAATAACCTGTCATACTAATACTTCCACTACAAAATAATACTAATGAAAAGAATCCAATCATTAAACAGTAAATAATTAAGTTGATTATTAAGTTGTCTGAGATGGACTGGCGACCCGTCCAGGGTGTACCCCCGCCTCTCGCCCTATTTGTGCTGGGATAGGCACCAGCAGACCCCCATGACCCCGTATTCCGGAATAAGCGGTTAAGAAGATGAATGAATGAATTAATTAAGTTTAGTAATTATGCCTAATTGGGAAAAACTGTTTTTGATTTTGGCTTCTTACCCATAAAATGCGTCCCTCGTCTCAACTGCATCGTTAGAGCGCATAACAGCATCACAGCAACAGACTAAACCACAAAATAAACTGTAGAGAAAAGAAACACCCAATGACTTACAGTGCAACATGACGTCTACTGGTACAACAGGCCAGCTCTCCGAAGAGCTTCTCTCTCTCTGTCTGTGTCTCTCACTCTCACACTGTCTGTCTCTCTGTGTGCCTCTCGCTCTCTCACTGTCTGTTTGTTTGTTTCTCTCTCTCTCTCTTTCTCTCTCTCTCTATCTAACTTATCTTTTATCTTCCTTTTACTGTCCCTCTTCCAACCTATCATTCTTTCAACACTCTCAATCTATTTCTTTAAGTCTGTCTTCCTTTTTTCTGTCTTTCTTACACTTTCTCATCACACTCTTACACATTGTCTCTCTCAGTTTCTTGTTTCAAATTTCTGAGAATTTGTGTTAACTAATTAATGCAGGATTTTCTGAGCAATCTTAACTATTTCTGCAACATGGCATTTAATGCTTTAAAGATTATCTTTGTCTTCTTTATCTTTTCCATGATCTACATGTCTGCAATGTCAGTTTTTATATCAGAATTAATTTGCAGGAGAGCGGCACGGTGGCATAGTGGATAGCATAGCACGGTCGCCTCACAAAAAGAAGGTCCTGGGTTCGATTCCCGGGCGGAGATCTGTGTGGAGTTTGCATGTTCTCCCCGCACTTGCTTGGGTTTCCTCCCACCGTCCAAAAACATGCAGATTAGGTTGATTGTTAAGTCTAAATTGTCCATAGGAGTGAATGTGTGTATGAATGGTAGTTTGTCTATGTGTTGCCCTGAGATGGACGGGTGACCCATCCAGGGTGTACCCCCGCCTCTCACCCTTGGTTCAGACAAAGAATTATATTAAAAGAAGGATTTATAGTAATAGTAAATGTAAATAAACCAATCTATAGTAATAAACCACATCCTTCTTATCCTAAACCTGGGTTTTATGAGTTTTCTTCCACCTCCTTTAATTTTATGAATAACTGTGTGGTTGTCTGTTGTAAGTTGTACTGGTTAATGTCTGACCTGACAATTCTCACAAACACAACAATAATGCGGGATATTTTATTAGTAATAACAAATAATTTTCAGTGGTTGCCAGTTATTCTTAACCTAATACAACCTGTGGAAGAAGCATTAAAAAAGGTCATGCAAGTTTCTGAACATGCAAATATATGATTACATTTTATATCATTTATCGATGTGAACGCATAATTAATTTGTTTGTCTGCGCTTTAATTGAAACCCAACTGAGCACTGGCACTAATTGCAGCTCTTCCCACAATGCACTGCGGCACTGTTTGACGCTTTAGCTGAACGAAGCCCGAAAACAACAACAGCGTGAGCAGAGCTGAACAACAGCGCCGAACTGCTTTCTTTCTTTTACTTTTTTGGTTTTTATAGCGTTTAAACGTGCACATTGATCACTTCTGAAGCACAATGGACGTCTGACGGTCTCAGTCGAAACAATACAGTTGGATTTTGTTGACGGGTTTTTTTTTTCTTTGTTTTTTTACACATTTGTCTGGGATTTAAGTGTTCCCTATGTTTGAGCGTCCTCCGGCGGCGGCGGTGGCGGCATCAGCGGTGCCATGAATAGTGGACTCCCGGTCTCAGCTGCTCCGCTCGGCGGTGTCGGAATACCGGGCGTCAAGGTAAAATTCTGCCGCTATTACGCGAAAGACAAGACTTGCTTTTATGGCGATGATTGCCAGTTCTTGCACGAGGATCCATCCGCGGCGAACGCTGTGCACAGCGGAGGAGGAAGCAGCGGCAGTCCGGTGACTTTAACCCTCGCTGGCGGGGCAGTGAGCAGCGCAACGGCGGTTGTAGCAGGTTATCCCCTTGCTGGGAACGTTGTAGCGTCGTGTCAGGGTGGAGCTCCGACGGTTATCGCCAAAAAGAGCGATGCCATCGGGCCTGCAGGAGCAACTCTGGACGGCCAGTTGTTGAGCAGTAAGTTTGAACATTAAGTCTGAGGCCTAATAACGCGCCCTTGTCTAGTGTTGACACCGGATGGGCTACAAACCGGCTGCTGTAGAAATCGAGGCATGGGATCCAATGAGGCCTATTTCCTCTATATATTAAAAATTAATAAATGATTAATAAATGCAGTTTATTTCACCAACATGAGCGAGCGATGGTTAAAAGTTTAATTTGTTTCCATTTTTTTTTAACCTTTTTTGTGTGTTTACACACGCGTGCACGCGCACACACACGAGCTCAAACGGCACGACCTGTCATTGTTTTCAGTAAAATGAACGTTGTTTCTTTAAATGCAACCATTTAATAAAAAAAAACCCCACTAATATTATTGGTACTATTAAAACGGGAAACAAAATAGTTATGCATTATTTTTTTTTTTACCGCGCAATTGAACAAAGTGTCAAGACTATTGCCACACCAGATGCAGTGGTTTTGTTTTTCCGCGCTTGTAGCAGTGTGACTAGATCATTTAATAAATTGTTATCGCGGTGTGTTTAAGCGTGCGCGCTTTTATAAAACATTATAATCTTTGTAGGAATATGTAAACCTATGATTTTTCTATTTATAACTGCTGTTTTTAAGAATGAAGGCGAAAGATTTTGGCGTCAGTTGTCCGAAGCTGTGACGTCATAGATAAACAGGGCGCTGATTGGCTGATGAATCGTTTGGCAGGTTTACCGTCGAGCTGTTGCTTCTGTACTTTCCAGTAATATTAAAATCACTTCTTATCTGTAAGAAATAATTTTAAGGATATTTTTCTGCCTGAAAATACATTAAAGTTAGAATTTTAGGCTGGACCGGACAGTGGATTGTGCATCTCCACACTACCCTTTCCTCTACATCTGCCTCATTCACCCCAACTACCTGCAATTGTCTTCCCTCACCACATCCATAAACCTCCTCCTTGGTCTTCCCCTTTTCCTCCCTCCTCAGCATTCTTTTGCCAATATACTGCATGTCCCTCCTACTGCACATGTCCAAACCATCTCAACCTCCCTTACCTTGTCTCCAAAACAACCTACATGTGCTGTCTCTCTAATCAACTCATTTCTAATCCTGTCCATTCTCGCCACTCAAAGGATACAGGCACAAAATCGCAATTATGTATCAAGATCTGTGGCTGAAATGCAGCCTAGGCATTGATGCACAAATATTCCCTTTATTTCCTTAATTGTTTAGTAATTCTTTTGTCTTGAAACACGCTGAACATATTTATGTAGTAGGTTATATATGGCTCCTGCTTATTGTGCATAACAAACGCACTCTTCAAATCACAAGTTGCTGGCGTCTTCATCTGGATGCTCTATATAGATGTATGATCTTTTTTCTCTGCAGGGTTTTTTTTTTGCATGTTGTAAAAAAAAAATGCACTCATGGAAAAGTCGTTTTTATATTTGTCGTTTCAGTCACTGGGATGGACGGTGGTGCACTTAGTGATACAAATCTGACCAACTCTTATTTCAGCAGCAGCTTTATTGGCGTCAATGGCTTTGGAAGCCCAGCAGAATCCAAATACTCAATGATGCAGGTGTGTTTACTGTCTTCATCTATATCGCTACAGACTTTCTACATTTTTATGTACATTTTTGCAAACTTGTAAAACTTTTGGAAAGATGGGTTAAAATGTTGATCATTTTACACATTTGACAAATACGTCTAGTATAATAAGTAAAATGGGAAGTGGTGCTCGCACTAAAGCAGTATTTTTACAGAAAAACATTTTTCTGCTCGAGCAGCGCAGTGGCGTAGTGTTAGCATAGCCACCTTACAACACAATGGGTTCAATTTCCGGGCTGTAGATCTTTCTGATTTGATAATTCTAAATTTCACATAGGTTGTTCATCTATGTGTGCTCTGTGATTGACTGGCGACCTGTCCAGCAAACTCCTGTGACCCTGAATTATGGAATAAGCGTGGAAGAAGATATAGTTTTTCGTGCCCGATCTCTGCCTTTTCATTAAAAATATTAAACAGCCCATACTTCTCACTTGTGTGCTTAAGCCATGCCACTTCATCTGCACATGGAAAAGAATTAATTTCATGGAGCAACCAGGTGTGCAGAGAACATGTAAACTCCACTCCCCTTGCCCCCCCCGAATCAAACTTGGGACCTACTTGCTGTAAGGCGACTGTCCTAACCACTATGCGAATGCGCTGCCGACAAACAATCATAAGAAGTTTTCCAGATGTCTGAAAGGGGGAAAAAAAGAACACAGATATCTGAAGGCCAGGACCAAAGAGCTGTCCAGGAATGTCAGGAACAAGATTGTAGACCTACCCAAGGCTGGAACGGTTCAAGGGTTCCCAATGACAAGCCAGTGTGTAAGAATACTAGTGGTAAGAAGCCATTGGGCCCAGAACTACTTGCAAGGATCTTGTCAATGATCTCAAGGCACCTGAGACCATAGTCGCCAAGAAAAGAATTGGTAGCACTGCACTGCAAAGGACTGGAATTCTAGGAAAGCATGTGAAGTTTGTCAGTAAACATCTGGATGAATCGGAGGAGAACCGTTTGAAAATATTGTATTGTGTTGGATGAAACAAAAAGGCCTCAACTCCCTGTGTTCGGGTCAGCAAAACAGATTTTCTTCTTATCCAAAGTACAACATCCCTACCGTCAAACATGGAGCTAGAAACTTTATGCTTTAAGGTTGATTTGCTGGAGGATGTAACAGGCCTGACAAGAAGCACTGTTCTATGATCCAATAGTAAATCTATCGAGGGAGTTAAAGGTTCGAATTACCAAATGTCTTTTTCTAAATTTGAGAGGATCTGCAAAATAGGAGTGGTACAAAGTCCTTCTTGAGATCTGTGATTGTCAAAAAAGGTTTTGACATTAATTACTAGCTCTTGTTTTGTGAAGGTGTCATTCCTTTATTTCACTCACTGTACTGCTAGACAATAAATTTAACATTAAAATTGAAATGTGTGTTTCCTACTATTAAAATGAAATTCTGATCATCACTGGGCAAACATACAAAATTAGCAGGGGTGGTTTGAATAAAGGTCTTCCTCACTTCCTCAATCTTTGCTTCAACACAACACTGTTGTACATTTATTGTATGTGTTTGTTTAGAGAATGACCACCAGCAGCAGCACCCCGAGTCTCCTTAATGACGGTGCCAAAAGTTTTAGCCACGGGGCTCATGGTGAGCTGCAATCTGTTCTTTGCTGTTAAACTGGAATGCTTTGAAAGGTCTGAGTGCACTTTTTTTTTCTGCAGATCCTGTAAATTCTCCCACTTCCTCTTTGTTTAGCGACTTTGGTGCTCTAAGCATAACGCACAGGAGAAAGGTAAGTGTGTTTTAACACACGATTGTGTTGTGTCTGCTGAGTAGGAACGCTTTTTGAGTTTGTTGGCCGAGAGAGCTTAATGTGAACTAGTTTTTGTGAAAAGTTTTTCATATCCCACCTTGAAAGACTTTGCGATGGTGCAGCTTAAACCCATGTCTTCCTGTTCTCTCAGTATCAAACTGGAGGCGTTTTCTGCCATGTTTGTTTCTGTACAAGCAGTACAAATGGTTTTAATCTGATTCAATTGTTTAAAAAAATAATAATTTTCAGTGTTGAGCTTTTGGCCACTGTATTTGTATGTGTAGACAGGATTTAAAAAAAAAAAAATTTTATTAGTCACAGGCTGTTTTAATTTAACAGGTTCATCCAAACCTGAACAACTAGCGGTGCACCAATACCATTTTTTTTAAGACGAAGTATGGTGAGGGTTTTATTTACAGATGTTTTATTAGATTACTCGCATTAGAAGTCCTCCTTTTGTACCTCTTGATATTTTTGCAAAGCAAACATTGCAGCCTGGAAGTGTCTATCATTGGTGTTGGAGTGTTTTTAAAGTATGAGTAACTGAACTTTTCAATGTCCAGATACAGATGTGTAAGCGGGTTTTTCCTTTTTCTTCAGGCTCCTAACCCTGCTGCCACAGAGTTTATCCCTAAAGGAGCACCACGCATGTCTACAATGTCTCAGGCAGCCATATCACCATTTCCCTCGCCACTGTTTCCCCATCCTAGCCTGGGCAGCTCGGCAGCAGCGGGACTCTCTAGTGGTGAGTTTCTCTCACTTTGTGCACCATTTGCTCATCAGAATGACTTTATTCTTGACATTTTTTCTCTCTCTCTCGCAGGTATGTCTCTATCGGCTGGCTCGTCTCCTCTTCATTCGCCCAAAATAACTCCCCACACCTCACCTGCACCACGGCGCCGTAGCCACACCCCTAACCCTATTCCGCCTAACCCAGGAAATTACATGGTACCCACTACGGCGGCGGAGCAAGGAGGTGCTGCCCACATCATTCAAAAGGAGACTGTAGGTGGAACCACCTATTTTTACACCGATAACACTCCCTCTCCCATGGCTGGAATGGTACGATCCAAGGTTATCTCTCTCCCAAGCTTTTATGTTCATAATTTAATTTTTGCTCAAGAATAATTGGGAAAAAAAATGGTTTTAGGTGTTTCCCACATACCATATCTACCCTCAAACAGCACCTCATGTGGCGTACATGCAGCCCAAAGCCAACGCTCCATCTTTCTTCATGGCTGATGAGCTCAGACAGGTATTCCCCTCTGATCTCTATACTTTTACCTGTCACAAACTTTAACAACTTCAAATAAGTTAATATCCAGCAGTTTCTTTAGACTTTAGTGTAAGGATTGGTAAAACCTTTTGATTACACTTTTCAGAATCACATTCTGAGCTTTTCAGAATAGCACGTCTGCCATGTTCTCGACATAAATGTGTCTGGGACTTCATATTTTACTTTCATTTATTTTGGAATTTTATGGCTCATTTTTTATTTTTATTTTGATGAATACTCTTCTGAATGTATAATTGTGATCAGACTTTTAGATTTTTTTTTCCCCCCAAAGATTCAATAAAAGATTTAACAAATGGGCAGAGCTTATCATACTTATCGCAATTCAATATAATATCGTTTATTGGCCCAATCCAATTTTTCCGCTTATGTTCAAACGATGACTGCATTATAAAAGGGGAAGTGGTGGCTTAGTGGTTAAGGCATTGGACTGATGCCAGAAAGACCAGGGCTCGATTCCCAGCACCACCAAGCCACCACTGTGGGCTCCTGAACAAGGCCCTTAACCCCAATTGCTCCGTTGTAAGTTCTGGTTAAGAGCGTCTGTAAAATTCTGTAAATGTAATTAAAAGGATTACATCACATGGTGATGTATTAAGATGTTTAGTTAAATTGTTCAATTAATTGAGTCATTTTGCTCTGCCTGTCTGAAAAGGCCACACCTACAATCTTCCACAGATTTTGCTGGGAATGTACATACCAGCGAAAGAGTTAGAAGATAAAGAACCAATGGAAAACTGTATTTGTTACTGATTTATAGAAGTATGTTATATGGTGCCCAACGTGTTGCTGTTTTTTTTTTTTTTCTTCTCCCAGTTCAGTATTATGCATCGCATTACCACAGAAACTGTTTTGATTATATAAATCAATCCAATGAACAAATCTTAATCTGTACCCTCTCTTATCCCTCAGGAGTTGATTACCAGGCATTTGATAACGATGGCCCAAATTGATCAGTCTGAGACAGGTACACAGAATGCGTTATGAATGTTGTTGATTCCTTGTCTGTGTGGTTAACGTCTCTGAACTGTCTGTGGGTAATCTGTGGGTAATGTGGTCAAAATGTGTCTGAATACAACCTCATCCACAGTCTGGCATGTCTAAAGCAACCGGAAAAAATGATGTGGGTGTTTTTTGTTTTTTAATTTATTAAAAAAAAATTCTTTTTTTTTTGAGGAGTATGTCTGCCTCAGTTTACTTCCTTTGTGAGTGTTTCTTTTTTTTTTTTTTAATCTAATAGGAGTCCCATCTGAAGTGGACAGCTACCATAGTCTTTTTCCCCTGGAACCTCTCTTAACTCCCAACCGCCTCCAGAAAACCAGCAACTTTAGTTACATCACTTCCTGTTACAAGGCAGTCAACAGCAAAGACGACCTGCCTTACTGTCTCAGGAGGATACACGGTGCGGAATGGGATCCAAAGATTTGAATCACAAGCAAAGTTGAAGGACATGCTGTGGTGTGTAACTGCATGTATGAATGTTTGCAGGCTTCAGGCTGGTAAACACCAAGTGTATGATGCTGGTTGACATGTGGAAGAAAATCCAGCATTCCAATGCTGTCACTCTCCGAGAAGTCTTCACCACCAAGGCTTTTGGAGATCACTGTAAGGATGCATGCTTACCATAGCCAAATCTGGATCCCTGAATCTTCTATAATTTTGAGTCAACAGCCCTTTCTTTTAAACATTCTATAAAAAGTATGTGTTGTTTGAGAGTATTGAGAAATTCTACTTTGAATTCACCAAATAACTGAGTCTGCACTGTTAAAGAGGCATAATGATATTTCTTGGTCTGTTGCTGCCAAGTGCCCTGTTATTCTAGTGCTACATGATCTGTCTCGCCTGAATAATTTTTTTGGCATTTCTTTTTAGTGGTCTGCACATCAGTGGTTCTAGTCATATGACAGATAGAACCTTTTTACGTGAACAGGGACTCTTCGATTGGACCTTTCTTGTGGTGTGCTACAAGAAAATTTTTTTCAACAAGGCCATTGCATCTTTTGGGTTCTCTTCACTCAGCACACTATCAACTTTGTATCAGTATCAATTTTCCATTGTAAACTGATTAGTCCTAAACTGAATGTCATGTACAACAGAAATCCCGCCATATGGATGAAGGCAGTACTTGCACATTTATAAGGACTTTTTTAGATGCCAAGGGCTTTGGCATCTGTGCTCTCTAATACTTGTGATTGGTTGATGTGATTTTGAAAATATTGTAAATATGTTTTCACAGCCCTGGTGTTCTCTTACGATTTCCACGCCGGAGCTGAGACAATGTACAGCAGGCACTTCAATGACCCAACGGCTGACTCTTATTTCACCAAACGGAAGTGGGGTGAGTTCTTATTCAAAGAAATAAATATATATATGCAAATATGTTTACCCCAACCACCTTTTTGAATCACAGTGTAAACCTCCTATTTGTCCTATTCATTGTGCCTGGGTCTTGATTTGGTTGTGAGGCTATTGCACAAGACCTTTTTTGAAGTATGTGTAAATATGAACATGTTTAAAGCAAACCTGTCTGCCTGCATGCCTGTTTGTGCGAAGTACAAATAAAAAGGAAATGGTGGTTGAAACTTGCGGACTGGTAACCGCGATTGGAAAAAGAACTACTCTTCATTTATGCATACTGTTCACCAACAGCACTGGAACTCGAGTGTTGGAAAAGATAACAAAGAATACACACAGGATATTAATGATCTATCTTCCTGTTTATGATTAGCTACGCCTTTGCAATGCAACAGATCTGAGTTTTGTTAAACATAAACATGTTTTAAGAATAGAGAAGACAAAGAAAGATTTGCATTGTGTTTTTTTGTAGTTGTAGCAGAGAAGTTTGAGGGTTGTGCAGGACATGTATGAGGACAGTGTGACAGCAGTGAGGTGTACGGTAGGCATGTCGGACTGGTTCAAGGTGAAGGTGGGATTGAATCGGTTCTGAGCCTTTCTTGTTTGCAGTGGTGATGGATAGGTTGACAGATGAGGTCTCCGTGGACGATGATGTTTGCAACTGATATTGTGATTTGTGGTAAGAATAGGGAGTAGGTTGAGAAGAATCTGGAAAGGTGGAGGTACTCGCTGGAGAAAAGCGGAATGAATGTCAGCAGGGGTAAGACTGAGTACATGTGTGTGAATGAGATGGATTGCGGTGACGTGGTGAGGTTGCAGGGAGAAGAGGTATTGAAGGCGAGTTTGAGTACCTGGGGCCAACAGTGCAAAGTAATGGAGAATGTGTTAGAGAAGTGAAGAAAAGAGTTCAGGCAGTGTGGAGAAGAGTGGCAGGAGTGATTTGTGATTGGTGAGTCTCTGCAAGAGTGAAAGGGAAAGTTTATAGGACAGTAGTGAGACCTGCAATGTTGTATGGTTTAGAGACAGTGGTGATATCAAAACAGACAGGTGAAGAAGTTGGAGGAAAGACAGGAGGAGGAGCTGAAGGTAGCAGTCGAAGATGTTGACATTTTTCATTGCGGGTGACGAGGATGGACAGGATTAGTAATGAGTTTATTAGATGGACGGCGCATGTAGTATGTTTTGGAGACAAGGTTAGGTAGGCTAGGTTGAGATGGTTTGGACATGTGCAGAGGAGGGACATGCAGTATATTGGTAGAAGATTGCTGTAGGATGGAGGTGCCAGGCAGGAGATTTATGGATGTGGTGAGGGAAGAATGCAGGTAGTTGGGGTGAAGGAGGCAGATGAAGAGGACTGGATAGTGTGGAGAAGAGCGATCCGCTGTGGCGACACCTAACCGGAGCAGCTGAAAAGAGAATACTGTCATTATTTACATTTTATAGCATTAATTCTTATGCGGAGCAACTTGCTTTATTATAAGTAAGAAATTTGGGGCGATATTGGTCTGTTATGATCATTTTTGTTAATTTTTAAAACATTAGTGATAATATACCAATAAATATAATATACATTTGCATCATCTAATATCTAGCAGCGTGTTGGAGATTTACAAGCTGAATTAAATCTGATAACATTTTTTGATGTTTGAATTATTTAATATTTATCAGCACTTTTGAGTGTTATTGCATTACTGTATGTGTGTAGGTCCTCACGAGCCACCGCCTCCTCGCCAACATGCTGGTTTGCTGCCCGAGTCTCTGATCTGGGCCTACATTGTTCAGTTGAGTTCAGCCCTGCGCACCATCCATACTGCTGGCCTGGCCTGCAGGGTCATGGACCCTAGCAAGATCCTCATCACTGGAAAAACTCGGTGTGTGTGTGTGTATTTTTTTAATATATATAAATATAATATATATTCACAATGTGTATATATAATGCACGCACTTGGTAATAAAATACCATTTTTTAAATTTTGTCTATTTTCTGTCCTAATTTTAACCTTATCAGAAAGCACTTTGAATAGGCGTGGCTTGAAATTAAAAGAAATTGTAGATCATTAATTAAAAAAGTATAGTCAACATGAAGTCTTTACCTATCCAAGACGTCATAGAAACAGTTTTATGCTGTGGGAATAAAATTATTCTGTTATGTTGCTTGTAATGTGTGTAATTGAAATTGAACATTTATGTATGTATAATTATTAGCAGCATAAATCATCACTGGGGGGTTATTGTGTGGGTTTCCTCTCGGTACTCCAGTTTTCTCCCACAGTCCAAAAACATGTACTTTAAGTTGATTGGCGATTCTAAATTGCACACGTGTGTGTGTGTGTGTGTGTTTTTATT
Source organism: Pseudolaguvia tuberculata (assembly GCA_026260255.1). Taxonomy (NCBI): domain Eukaryota; kingdom Metazoa; phylum Chordata; class Actinopteri; order Siluriformes; family Sisoridae; genus Pseudolaguvia; species Pseudolaguvia tuberculata. The sequence continues at coordinate 2,114,241 of JAOTRA010000019.1, forward strand.
CGTCTATGTTTGGCCCTGTGATGGTGATCTGTCCACGGTGTATCCGCGCCTCTTTCTATATGTGCGCTGGGATAGGCATTAGCAGACCCCTGTAACCCCAAATTAGGGAATAAACGGGTAAGATAAATGAATAAATGAACCATCACTGGAAAAACTAAATCAGTCATCAGATCGATTCCGTCTCAACTGCAATGTTTCAGTAGAAATTTTTCTGTATCATTTCCAGAGCTGTACTTTATCCGAAAACTACTGCTTTATTCTGTCTCTACTCAGCTGTAGCGTCGATTAGCCATTATATTGTGCTCCTGGTTTGAGGTCTGCTGTAGACATAAACACATTTGCAACACCTGATGCGCATGCCTGAAAAACTTAGTGAAAGAGCTTTCAGTCAGACGAGCTCGTTTGAGCATGTAGTGAATGCAGAAATTTTATTTTGGTTTAGTTTTCGGTTCCTGGTAGAGATGATTAATGCCTTTATGTAGTTTAGGTGAAACCTTTTGTAACATGCACACAAAAAGCAGTGTAAAATTTAAGAGAGAAACAATTAAAATTGTATTTATTTATTATAAGAATGTTCATTACCCGCTTATTCCCTAATTTGGGGTCACTGGGTCTGTGGCACCCATTCCAGCGCACGTAGGGCGAGAGGCAGGGGTATACCCTGGACAGGTCCATTGCCGGGGAATAGACATAGACAACCAACCATTCGCACACACATTCACACCTATAGATAATTTAGAATCACCAATCAACCTAATCTGCATGTTTTTGGACTGTGGGCGGAACCCGAAGGAAACCCAAGCAAGCACGGGGAGAACATGCAAACTGCCCGTACAGAAATATCCCCGACCCTGGAATCGAACCCGGGACCTTTTTGTTTTGAGGCAACTGTTCTATCCACTACACCACCGCGCCGCCCACTTAAGAATTTAAAAATTCCAAAATATTAATGTAAATTATCTAAATTATTTCTTACAATACCATAATTCAAAAGAAATTAATTTGCAATTTTGAACTTGAACACTTAGAAAAATTAACAATTTAAAAACCAGAAAGAAACTTCTACACATTTTAAAAATTAGTTTTGTTTATTTTTTTAAATCTCTGCATCAAATTAATTTTATTTACTGTATTTTCCGGAATAGAAGGCGCACTTAAAATCCTTTAATTTTCTCAAAAATCGACAGTGCGCCTAATGTATTATTTCTGAACTGTATTGTATCTATGTATGTATGAATTATTTGAAAACTATTTCTGGTAGCCCAAAATGAATTCATGTATTTTGAATAATAAGGAAAGACAATTCTCATGTAGGATTTTTGTGAAGGAAACTATCAAAACCATTTAAAAAAACATTTAAATCCACATGCGATAACCGTAGTTTTTGGATTTTAATGCCAAAATCCATAGGATTTTAATGAAATCCTTTTAATTTTCTCAAAAATGGTCGATGCGCCTTATAATATATCAGACAGTGCGCCTTATAATTCGGTATAATCTTATTAATGCTGGTTGTGTTTACTGACCTCTAACCAATTTTATGTGGTACAAGGTGCTCAAAATCTGTCAATGTACAACTTTTGGGGCCACAGGTGAACATTAGTTCTGGTTTAATCCGTTTGCGGCGCAAATGTCCGGCATCTTGATCAATGTTTCTTCTGGTTCGGTTCGTGCGTTTCATTTAAAAATAATAATAAATTCCCTCTACACCACTGCTTAATGGGCCTTATGATCCGGTGTGCCTTATGTATGAAGATATACCTATTCATCGATATATTTTCTTATAGTCCGAAAAAAACAGTAGTTTATATCTGCCACATAAGGAGGATGGCAGTGTAATGTATGATGGAAAAGGAATCAGTGTGAAGTGTTGCTCTAAAAAGCTCAGGTGAAATCAGTAACCCTATCAGATTTGTTTTTAAACTTACCCAAAATAACAATCAACCAACTATATTTGTGAAAGAATGCTAAAGTATTGAGTTATATTCTCCTCCTTGCAGGATGTAGAGAAGTTTTACTAACCTGACTGAAAGGTGCAATAGCCCTGTTACATCGAACTAGCTATTTGACTACTGAGCCTTTTAATTATGTAAGGCAACCCAATGTAAAAAAAAAAAAAAAAATCATATTACATATTATAATAAGCAGCATATCTTATTTTTATTTTCCCACTCTTTCTTGTTACCTAGGTTACGTGTAAACTGTCTAGGAGTGTTTGATGTGTTAACATTTGACAACAATCAGACCAACCACCTGGCCCTCATGCCCCAGTACCAGGTAAAACCTTTTCCTTCAATTATACACTTGCGTTTGATAGTCTCTTACTCACCTCTGTGACTTCTATTTGACACCTTCCTCCCCTTCATGTCCTCACTTCTTGCTGTCTTTTTCTCTCTGTATGCTACAGCAAGCAGATCTGATATCTCTGGGCAAGGTGGTCTTGGCACTGGCCTGTAACTCTCTGGCTGGCATTCAGAGAGAGAACCTGCAGAAAGCCATGGAGCTTGTGTCTATCAACTACTCATCCGACCTCAAGAACCTCATCCTGTGCGAAAGCCCTTTACCACGTAGCTCCACACACCCACGCACCTTCACCATGGACTCACATTAGCAATTACACATGATCAGAAAAATGCTGTGGGATAAATGTATTTGCATGGAAGTGAAAACCTTGCATGAGTTTCTCTTTGTTCCTGTGGCATCCAGGTACTTGCTTACGGATCAGAGTCGCCTTCGCAGCGTCAATGACATCATGCCCATGATTGGAGCCAGATTTTACACTCAACTGGATGCATCACAGATGAGGAATGATGTAATTGAAGAAGATCTGGCCAAGGTATGAAGAGTGGGGCCTTTTAGGTCTCGCCATCATGCCAGGCTGTATTTTGATGTTGGCTTACTATCTACAAAAAGAGGAAGAAAGAGCAGTGTGCGTTTGTACATGCTCAGAGTAGAGGGAGGTGTGAAGGGTGTGAATCACCACATAAACAGCGACTAACCAAAGACACTGGAACAAGTTTTATAAAAGATTTAACAAATTATCACCCAAGTGAGAGTTTAGGCCTCTTTATTAGTCCGGATTCAATAAATAAATGAACTTGTATGTACTCATTTCTTTTGGAGGAGGGTGCACTGTTGTTTACTGATTAACTAGGAACCTCGATTTCCTCCACCGTCTGTGTGTGAGAGTTCACTTTGTGCTTCACACTTCTGGGCCCAAAGATACACTGTGTCGGCTGATTGGTGTGAAACTGTGAAAGGGTGGTTGGGGATATTTGCAGACTGTGAAATGTAAATGCAAGTTCTTAACTTAGTTTTTACTTAATCTTTTTTGTCAAGTCAGTCAGTTAAACCTAATAACCAGTGACCTGACCTGTTGCAGCAGCAGTTTTTGGGAGAATTATTGTGTTGCTGATTCGAGTTGTGTGCTTTGCTCAGTCGCTAGTAAGAATCTATCTCTGTTTGCTTTTATCTCAGAGATGATTTTCTTGTGTAATCAAATTATATTTATTCCATGCCATGGCTAAATAAACCGTTCCTCCGGGTACTCCTGTTTCCTCCCACAGTTCAAAAACATGTACATTAGGATGATTTGGTGATTCTAAATTGTCGATAGGAGTGAATGTGTTTGAGTGGTTGTTTGTCTGTGTGGGCCTGTGATAGACTGGCAACCTGTCCAGGGTGTACCTCTGCCTCTTGCCGTGCGCTAGGCTCTAACAAGATGAATGAATGAATGAATGAATGAATGAAAGGTGTAACATATAGAACAGTTTTCTATACCTTTTTTTTTCCTTTCCACAGGAGGTGCAGAACGGTCGCTTGTTCCGCCTACTGGCCAAACTGGGAACCATTAATGAGCGACCAGAGTAAGTCTCTTTCAGAAAACACAATCAAAAGGCAATATCCAGGGAGCAGATCTGTACCAGATCCTGCCTTATACACACACCCAATGTGAACATTTGCAGCATTCAGCTCATGTATGCAAGGTGTTTATTTACGTATTTGCTATTAGCTGGTTAATCAAAAGAAAATGTTATAATTCAGTAAAAGCTAGTTAACCTGAACAAATTTTATTAAAATTGTTGTGGAAGCTAGTTAACAATGGCTTGTTTGAAGATTCCAGAAAGATCCCACATGGTCTGAAACTGGGGATCGCTACCTGCTGAAACTTTTCAGAGACCATCTCTTCCACCAGGTGACAGAAGCCGGCACACCCTGGGTTGACCTGAGCCACATTGTGTCTTGTCTTAATAAAGTATGTGTGTTGGTAGTTTGTTTGCTTTAGTTTGTTTGTTTCATGCAAAGCATGATTCATGTTTGCTCATGTGCTTCTCAGCTGGATGCTGGACTGCCTGAGAAGATCAGCCTGATATCCCGGGATGAGAAAAGTGTCCTGGTGGTGACCTACTCTGACCTAAAGCGCTGCTTTGACAGCACCTTCCAGGAACTGCTGGCTGCTGCCAATGGCTCACTGTAGCGCCCCTCACAGGCATGGGGTGGGACTGCCTGAATCAGAGCACATTGCACTACAGTGAATGAAGACAGGCGCAGCTTGAACGATCTTATTGTCCAGAACAGAGCTAACTGATTGCTCACCTCCAGTCAGATACACTGTCCTATAAGAAAGTTTTTGTTTTTTCCTAAAGTGTATTTTTTTAGTTTTCCAAAACTTGCAGCTGCTGAATACTTTGATGGCTGTGATTTAATTTTTTTAGACTTTGGGGAACAACATCTTTTATCAAGAAGAAACATTACAGACAATTACTTGCTGTTACTTTTTCTTGGTTTTTATTTGTTCCATTAGAGGATGCACTAAGAATTTTAAGTTTTTTATTTTAAATAAAAAGAATGTGGCTTGTGTCCACAGTTTAAAACAAGAAAAAGTGATGGTTGAGGTTACTGGGTAAAAATTATCTCTTTCGGCACCGCAAGCCAGGACAGATCACATGCCGTATGCGTAGAACCCAGACCATTTTTGCCTTTGCGGTTATTCAGATAGGACAAACCATTGTGCTTGTTTTACACCCCCCCTCCCCCAATTCTGCAACCGGGAACACTCTAAAAGGTCCCATGAGATTTTGTAAAGAGAATGTCGCAATGTTACTGCCTGGGTTCTCGCGTTGCCCAATTAACTTGGTTGCAATGACACAGGGGGGTGCTTTCTCCTGTTGCTGTGTAAAACTTTAGATTTGTGCAACCTCGATTCATTTTAAAAATATTATTTTCATTAAAGATTTTTTGCAAAGTGATTATAAATCAACAATTGGCGAAATTGGATTTTTTTTTTTTTTTTTTTTTTTTAATAGGTCTGGAATGGAACCAAAGAACCGAACCACATTTAGAAAGGGAACCAGTTCAGCCTCTGTGGAATGTCCTCTCCTTCTAATCAACCCCCACCCCAGTCTTTTTTGGATCAACCATTTAGATTAGGCCACTGCCTGTCTTTTTCCCCCAAAAGCATTCATGGTCTTGACCAGGGCCATTGGTCATATTCTGGACTGAATCAGTAGCGCTTATGATTGTTCCTCTTTTTTCCCCCCCTCACCTTGTACCCAGCTCTTGTGCAGTAATGATAGAACTGTCTCACTTTGACTGACCCCCTTCTTGGGAAGGAGGATCATGAGCGAGTGATTGAACTTCTATCCCCAAAACTGCAGGTAATGGAGGGGATGTTGAGTGGAGTTGGGGGTACTAGGGCAAGTGGATGGAAATTTGGCAGGTGTCGGGATGGTTATTTTTTGCACTTGAAGCAGTTTTGGCATACTCTCAGGATGACTCAACTCCAAATTAAACCAATGATTGAATGTGTTTTGACCCGTCATTGGTGCCCTTTTTTCATCACGAGACGAGCTACAGTGGAAATGACGTGACAGGAGCAGGTCTGGCTGAGCCACGCTAAACATGTAAGCATTGTTGGATGAAGCATGTTTATTACAGTGCTTTCAAATTCTACTTTAAGGTTTTTTTTTGTGACTGTCAAAAAAGCAGTGAATCTGGTGCCAAGCCCCTCTCCTATCCCTCCTGTCTGTCTGTCTCTATCTCTCATACATCAATCCTTCCAGCAAAATTTAAAAATCAGAACATTGTATCCCAAGGATTACACTCCAGTAAAAGTGTGCTAAAACTTACACACAGACGCACATACACAATATCTTAGTACTTTTAATGCCCTGTTGTTTCATTCATTTTGCAATATTTGTGTGTACAACAGTATTTTAATAAAGAATACAAAACTTATGTTCTCCAGTGTTTCTTTATGCTTAGAATAGTAATTTAACAGTGAATGTTTCAGCTTAAACCATTAGTACGTCACACCATGGTTTTAACACTAATACAATTATTATTAAAGGATACAAATTCTACTTCACAACAATATCTTTATAATGGATCAATCAGTTAATTAATATTTCATTTAAATATTCTCTCCCTGTGAACTAACAATTTGTAGTGTTTTCATTTGATTTCTAACACAGATTTGGTTGCAATTTGGACCTGCCTGGATGAGGCTGGTGATGTCATTGCCTGTAATGTATGCGGATGTCCAATATTCTAAGCACCAAAGTAGTACAAATGAAATTTACATATACACAGATTATTACAAAGATAGAAACATAGATTATTTTACAGTGTTTTCTGTTGTTTAGGTAGGCAGAGTTAAAAAAAGAAAAGCATGTTTGTGTTCACACCATCGTGCCTTTTTCTTTTTGAATTTGTGGGGTTTGTTTTACTCTGTTCTTCTTGCTTATGACTGCAATGAATATGAGACCTGTAGAAAAATGTGTTTTAGGCCATGTGGTGTATTTTTTAAAAATTGATTCCACAATGATGCTCACTACTTTTATTTTCCATTGAAGCTTTGTAAGTCGAGGGTAAAAGACTACAACTGAGGTCATCAAATGTTGGTGTATTTTCAAAAATTATTGGACTAATGTATATAACGAGAATCCAAAGACTATGAAAATGAAAGAAAGAGAAAGACCTTAGTGTTAAGTGTTTGGAAAAGTTGCAGTCAAATTACGTAATAGAGTTAAAAAAACAAAACAAACCAATAAATCTACATGAGTACATGTTATTAAACATATATGGCTGAGAAAAATAGTGTAAATAAATAATCCTGTTATATAGCAAGTCCAGCATTTGATTAGGCCACACAGAATTGTGAAGCTCTACAGTTATTAAATTGTATTTTAATCTTGTATTTTCAGTAGTTAGTGCACTTTATTATAGGAAAAATTGCTAAGTAAATAGACAAGGGGTTGCCTCATAGCAACAAGGACCTGGGTTTGATTCCCGGATAAGGGGTCTTTCTGTGCAGATTGCATATTCTCCCCGCACTTGTGTGGGTTTTCTCTGGGTACTCTGGTTTCCTTCCACAGTCCAAAAACATGTACATTATGTTAATTGGTGATTAAAAATTGCCATAGGAGGGGTTTGAATGTTTCAGTTTCAGTTTGGCATTTGGCGGACGCTCTTATCCAGAGCGACTTACATTTGGTCCCTTTTTTTTTTTTTTTTTTTTTTTTTTTTTTTTTACAACTGAGCAATTGTGGGTTAAGGGTTTGAGATGGGATGTACGTGTATGTGTGTTTGCTTGTCTTATGTGTGGCCCTGCAATGAATTGGCAACTTGTCCAGAGTGTACCCCTGCTTTTTGCCAAATGGAAACGATCCAGCAGAGCCCTGTGACTCCGAATTATGGAATAAGATGAATGAATGATTGCAAAGACCTAAATTATAATCAGGGCTGTAACAAGTTTGTTGGCCTTCATTCATTCATTCTTCGTACCTGCTTATTCCATAATTCGGGGGTCTGCTGGCGCCTCTCCAAGCGCACGTAGGGCAAGAGGCAGGGGTACACCCACCCAGTCCATCTCAGGTTGTTTGTGGGCCTCTTGTGCTAATCTGACTAATTATTGTCAAACCTTGATTTTTTGCACCCTATTTAATCTAGCAATTGTTACAATTTTTTGTTTATATAATTTATTTATTCATTTATCTTCTAACCTGATTAGGGCCACATGTAGACGAACAAACACACACAAACTCAAAATGTACAGGTTTTTGAACTAAGTAGGTACATCATCAACTCTTGGGGGGGGGGGGGGGTCTCTGGTAGCCATGGTGCTTTAGCAGCCGCTTAATATGCTTGTCTCAGAGCTGATATATGAATATATGAAACGTATATAAAATTTGATATAATTAATATGGCTGTTAAAGATAAATTGAATTAAAAAACACAAACTATTGCAGGTTGCAATATTAAATATAAAATCTTTTACTAAAGACAACTCCCTGTTTTTAAAATAATGATGGAATATAATTAAAGAAACCTGAGAATGATGTCCTTATAAACTTACATCAACAGCCAGTCATATAAAGGAGTGTGTTAAAGAGAAGGACAGAACAGAGCGGTGTTAGGAGGAGGCGCACCACATTTTACTGCAGGGTCATCGCTTTCCACCCTGCCACAGGGGGCGCCGCTCAGGCAGAGGCAAGTTGAAGTTGGTGAAATTCTTTCTTGGTGCTGGTTTTTCATAAAGAACCTGCAACAAGCAGGGAAGTCTGGATGAGATAAAATGAAATGGCAAGTAAACTCTTAAATTAATGTCCCGTAAATTTCTCAGCTAGCAATCTTGCACCCTATAGAGTGAGCCTCCTACCACACCCATTCCATGTGGATACTACTAACAAACCTCTGGAACCCCATAAAATACATAGGCTCTTAGAATGATCATAACTCCATTTCTTACCAGCACCAGTACAACCACCTGCCACATAAGTGCCTCGGAACCCTAGTATCCAGTCTGACACCCTCACCTGGTTAATTTCTTGCTCTTGAACTTGTCAGTCCACTTTAGCTGAATGAACTCTTCGGACGGGAGAACCATGCCACTGTCCGACTGAAAATCCTGTGCACAAAATACAATGAATACCAAGATGAAGAAATTCCACTGATATTAATTGGAATACAAAATATTGGACACATACGTCAGAGACGTCTCTGTTCAGATCCTCTTCGAACGTCGCAATAACATTCATCCTGGTATTGATGTAACTGGAAAAAACGTGAAAGTCAATGTTAATTCAATTGAGATACCTGAGATAATTAATAATGTGTTCTTCCGCTTCCTTTTTTGTACCTTTGGCTACTGAACTCTGGAATCTGATTGGTTAGAAGTTGATTATCTGTTTGTAACTCATACATTATATAATTAACATTGCTGGCAGACAAGGGTCCTGAGTGACTAATATTTATACAACTGAGCTGTTGATGGTTAGGAGCCTCACTAAGGGTCCAGCATTGGCAGCTAGGTGGTACTAGGAATTTAACTCTGATCTGCTGTGCCGGAACACGGAATACAAAGTGTTTTATTCCTTATCAAATAAAATGACTACAACTGAAGCTTTTTCTTTTTTTAGTATTATGTGACTGTTTTGTCATTATAACTTGCAAGGTTTTTGTAATTTACCTTGGGGTTCCGTGACGTATATCTCTGTAGTCAATATGGTCTTCACAATTATCTCCTGACAAAAATCTGTTTAATGGGATGTAATACTTCCCCTCCTTAAAACCAGAAATGCTTTGTTAATGTCAGCCAGTGTAGTGAGGCATCATTAATAATAGGGTTCAGATTGACAACCTGTTGCACACGGGCCTGGAGGAGGTCTCCAAGTGTTCCCACCAGCTCAGTAAAACTGGGTCTGTCTGACGGATTTCTTTCCCAGCATGCCAGCATGGTGGTGTAACTGCACAAAAACATTGCAGTTATGTACTTTATTCACAATTAATTAGTATGTTTGTGATTGTTCAAGCATTTTAACGTTAATAGCTTATTGTTGGATGTACAAACAGATATCTAACCATCACACCCATTTATTCCAGATGTTTGTCTCACTCTTTCCCATATACAGTAATAACCCCCCCAGACTATTGTCTGGAATGAATGTTTGTGTTACGTGTTAGGAATACCAACAGGAGTCAGACTTCGGGAACACACTTTTATTTACGGGTAAGTACCAAAATATCACGCTTTAAAGAAACAGAAACAAAACCGTACAGCAACGCT
>JAOTRA010000019.1:2182596-2194280 GCA_026260255.1 Pseudolaguvia tuberculata
ACACACACACACACACACACACACACACACACACACACACACACACACACACACACACACATTCCTATGGACAATTTGGGCTCCCCAATGTGATTGTGGTTTATGGTTTATTCTAAATTTCCAATAGGAGTGTGAGTGTGTGTTTATCTATGTCTGGCCCTGCAATGAACTGGCAACCTAGGTGTACCCTTACCTGTAGAACAGCAGTAAAGCAACATTCAGACTAAAAAATCCTTTTATTATGTTTATTTAATTAAATCGCAACTTATTTAAATGCAATAAAGTACATTTGAATATAAATAATATTATTAATAGTATTACTAATAAACATTCTGTTATGACGTAATAGAAATTATGCCACTGGGCCCAAGATTATTATAGATGAGATGTACAAATAAGATTTACCTGCTAGTGATTTTAACATAGATAGACTTTACACGTTAAATATACCAACCTGGCAACATGCAGTAGGAAGGCTGAGCAAATGTTTGATCTCCGCCGTAAGATCACTGTGATTGGCTGAGGATTTTTTTATCACATCTAATAGGCATACGTTTGTTTTTATCTTAGTAGTGTTGTAAAGAAACTTCCTTATTGTTAAAAAAAAATCACTTAAAGAGAGAGAAAAAAATCATACAAAAAAAATTAAAAGATTTAAAAAAGCACAAAATTAGTAGAAAGTTAAATAGATTATACTAGTACTATCAACTACCATTATTCCTCCAACCACTAAGATTATTTTTAATAATCATAATAATAACAATAATAATGATGGTAATTTTAATTGTATAGAGTTTTTTTCATTTATGGTCATTTATAGTCCAGTTTAATTGTAATATTTTATGGGAAGTGGTGGCTTGATGGTTAAGGTGTTGGACTAATACTAGAAAGATCTGGGCTTGATTCCCAGCACCACCAAGCTACCACTGTGGGCTCCTGAGCAAGACTCTTAACCTCTGATTGCTCAGTTGTAAGTCGCTCTGGAAAAGGCTTAATTGTAATTGCGTAATTCTAATTGTATTAATAATCTCAGCAGAAATCAGCAGATCATTTATTGGTCATTAGGAGAAGAGTAGAAACCCAGAAAATGTTGTGTCATCATCTTCATCTGCGTAGAGTCCGTTAAAATGTTCACCTCCAACCACCTGAAGCCACACTTTATCCCCGACCTCCAGATGAAGCACGGTGCCCCCAGCCGCCTGGTCCTCACTGTTCTGATAGTTGTCCATTGTGTGGATGACACTTTGGCCGTTCTTCATTAGTGCCACTCGAACGTTTCGTGAGAACACTGTGATGTGGTAGCTGAAATAATAAGCTCCAGTGATGGCACAGGTGAAGCGACCACTTTCAACGTTAAAGTGATTCTGGTGGTTGTAAATGATTTTGTCGAATCTGATAGGAACATTACTCAAAGGTAGCTTGCTTTGTGTGGTCAGGCCAACTGAAAAGGCACTTCTGGGTATTTCAGGCATGTCTCCTTTAGGACCTTTTTCTCCGGTCTCACCTTTTGTCCCCTTTTCGCCCCGATAACCGATGCTTCCCTTGTGTCCTGGAGGTCCGAGTTCGCCCTTAGGACCCTGTCTTCCCGGAGGTCCAATAGGCCCTGGAGAGCCTTTCTCCCCCTGGTACCCAATAATTCCCTGAGGCCCTACAGGTCCTTCTGGTCCTACATCTCCTACATCACCCTGTGGTCCTGGCATTCCCATATCACCCTTCACCCCTTTGAGACCAAGCGGTCCTGAGAAACCTTGTGGCCCCATTTTTCCAGGAGGACCTCTTTCTCCATTCTCACCACGTCGCCCTTTTGGCCCGTCTGCACCTGGTGCACCTGTCAAAGACAACAAAACATTTAATAAACAGATAGACATTCATCATCATCACCAGCAAATGCACTGATAACAAATTTGACCAGGTTCTCCTTTGTCTCCTTTGGGTCCGTCTTTCCCTGCTGCCCCACATGTCCCAATTTCACCTTTCAAAAGAGAAAAAAACTTTTCAAGCCCAATGACTCAATTTATATGAGACACAAATCCTATTAAAACGAGTCGTGTCTACACTTTACCTGGATCTCCTTTATCACCTTTGGCTCCATCTCGACCGTCACGCCCGGAAATTCCATTGTGTCCTGGGTTGCCTGGTATTCCTGGGTGTCCACACACGCAGACAGGATTCCTTCTAGGTGTTTCCTGTTCTTCAGCATGGACTAGCACCACTATTAAAAGGAGGTGTAGAAAAAAACACCAAGACATGGACATGATCTACACGGCTGCGTTGCCGGCGTCTCAGGTCTTGGTGCAGAAAGTTTGCTGAACTTGAATCTGGTCATGCTACAGTTATGCAGGTTACTTATTCAAACCATATTTGTTACACATCACTTGCTCCATGTAATGCACATAACTGAATTAGATAATAATCAACCAGGAACCCATAAGCCAACTGAAATCACAACTGAGGAAATTCAGAGGAACATACACTTGACTATGTGATCATTACCTCCATGTGTTTTGTGAGCAACATTTTTCAGATGTTGATCTCACTTTTTTTTGTATAATCACCTCCACTACATTAGTATTATCATTCTCTCACAATAGTATTAATGAGAACAGTAACTAATACTAAGTTTAGAAGGTCTGGGCTGCAGTCTATGTTCCAGTTCATTTATATGGGGTTCATTTTAAAGGGTTATAGTAGGGGTCAGGACTACTAGCAAAGCCTGTCTTCATGGAGTTCTGGGAATTTGTGTATTGTCCTGCTGGAACAGGGTTTGAGTTCTTAGTTCCAAGAAAGGAATATGTCATGCTACAAAAAAACTGAAATTGTGGGTTTCCAACTTTCTGGCACCGGTCTGGGGAAGTCACACTAATGTGGGTGTACTGGTGAAGCTCAAAAGTCATTTGTTTATTGGTCATGTCTGGGATTATGTCATGTAAGCAGCAAGGGTTAGACGGTTCAAACGTATTCAGTGTCGTTAAAGTGTCTCATTAAAGTGACTATGAAAAAACAGTTTTAGGAAGGTGGTTGTGGTCATTGAACACTGTTATAATTTTATTGCTAATATACACAGACACTTAAACGCATGAACTTTAGCTTTTTAAAATGTATTTACTCCTTCAGTGTTAAATGTCAGTGAACATTAATGCAATGACAAGATATTTATCAAAACGTAATACAACATAAGTGGTTAGCACAGTTGCTAAACAGCAAAAAGGTTCTAGGGGTCTGGTTTGTAAGGGTTTTCTCCAGGTTCTCCGGTTTCCTCCCACAGTCCAAAAATTGGTTGCTTGGGGATTCTAAATTGCCCATATGAGTGAATGTGAGTGTGTATGTTTGTTCTATGAATGACCCTGCGATGGACTGGCGACATGTCCAGAGTGTACCCCTGATTTTTGACCTATTTGCGCTGGGATAGGCTTTAACAGACCCCTGTGACCACAAATTTGGGTAGAAGCGTGTTCGAAGAATAAATCCTCTCCGAAAATGTATCGCCAACATGAATAGAAGTATAACCCGAGCTGTGATAATACGTTTTCTTCAGTAGTGGAGTATGTGCATCTAAATGTGTTTCCAAAACTATGGTAGTCATGTAGAGCAGATTGTATAAATAAAGATGGTTGTCATTAATGTTTTATTTTTTCCTATGTATGGAAACATATGAGATGCACTGTATATCAATGAACCAGCTCTCATTTTGGATTTCATGACAGCTACACATTCCAAAAAAAAAGTTGGGACCGGTAGCGATAAGAGGCTGGAAAACTGGAAGACAAATTTGCAACATCCTAGGTTAATTGGCCTCATGATTGGGTATAAAAAGAGCCTTTTAGAGTCACAGAGTCTCTCAGAAATCAAGATGAGCAGAGGATCACCAATTCCCTTAATGCTGTGGCAAAAATATCAAAAATGAGTTTCTCAGAGAAAAATTGCAAAGAGTTTGAAGTATCCAGAAGTATCATCATTTACAGTACATAATATCATCCAAATATTCAGAGAATCTGGAGCAATCTTTGTGCGTATAGGTTAAGGCGGAAGTACATTCTGGATACCTGTGATCTTCTTGCCCTTAGACGGCAGTGAATCACATACAGGAATGCTACTGTAATGGAAATCCCAACATGGGTTCAGGAACACAATCCACTTTTGGGAATTTTTTTTTTCTGGGACGCCTTGTCATCTGGACTAAAGAGGACAAGGACAACCCAAGTTGTTATCAGCGCTCAGTTCAGAAGCGTGCGTCTCTGATGGTATGGGGTTGCATCAGTGTGTGTGGTATGGGCAGCTTACACATCTGGAAAGGCAACATCAATGCTGAAAGGTATATCCAGGTCTAGAACAACTTATGCTCCCATCCAGACGTCTCTTTCAGGGAAGACTTTGCATTTCCCAACAGGATAATGCCAGACCACATACTGCATCAATTACATCATGGCTGCGTAGGAGAAGGATACGGGTACTGAAATGGCCAGCCTGCAGTCCAGTTCTTTCACCCATAGAAAACATTTGGCACATCATAAAGAGTAAGATGCGACAAAGAAGACCTAAGACAGTTGAACCTGTATTAGACAAGAATGGGACAACATTCCTATTCCTAAACTTGAGACACGTCAGTCCCCAGACGTTTGCAGACTGTTATAAAAAGAAGAGGGAATTCCACATAGTGGTAAACATGGCCTTGTCCTAATTATTTTGAGATGTGTTGATGCCATGAAATTTAAAAACCAACTTACTTTTCCCTTAAAATTATCCATTTTCGGGCAGCGCAGTGGCGTAGTGGATAGCACGGTTGCCTCATAATAAGAAGGTCCCGGGTTCAAATCTCGGGCCGGGGACCTTTCTGTGCAAAGTTTGCATGTTCTCCCTGCGCTTGCATAAATTGTTTATAGGAGTGAATGTATGTTTGTCTATCTGTGGCCCTGGGATGGACTGGCGACCTGTCCAGGGTGTACCCCCGCCTCTCACCCTATGTGTGCTGGGATAGGCGCAGCAGACCCCCGTGACCCCGAATTTAGGAATAATCAGGTAAGAAGATGAATGAATGAATGAATGAATGAATGAATGAATGAATGAATGAATGATCCATTTTCCCAGTTTAAACATTTGATACGTTTCTATGTTTTATTCTGCATAATCCAGTGTCTCCTTTCAAACTAACAAAGTCCACTCATATAATATCCATTTATTAAACATTTTCACCAAACACCAGCACATCAATTATAACTATTCTGAACCATTAAAAAAAACCTATAACACACAAAAACAGACTCGTTTGTTGGTAAATAAGTGAACGGAAGTTGAAAGATATTGTAAACTTGTTGTCAGCGTTTAACTTAGAAATTGAATCCAAATCCCAGAATCACATGGAATATTATTTTTTTATGGATTATTGATATAGTTCTACACAGGCAGCTATTTTGATTTGATTATCATTACACTGATAATAAATATTCCTGTTTAATATTTCATAAATACTGTCAAATAAATACTGGTAAACATTTGAAAAATATTTTATATAAATTGACAGAGTTGTTATGCTACAGTTATAAATGAACGTTATACAGGATATTGCAATAAAAAAATGTGCTACTGAACTAAGCATTAAAGAAACTGACAGATTGCAGATGTTTCTTCACTGGATCAGGCTTAAAGGTCTTTTCCGTGTTTAACACGGGTCAAAGGTCATCCTCAGGAGTTACATGATCTGACGGTGCATGCCATAGCCCGTCATGCCAGCCTGGGATGCACCGCGGTTGCTGCCCATCTGCAGGCTGATCTGGTTTTGACCCTGGCGCAGCTGCTCTTCGGAAAATTCCCTCCGGTTAGACTGAGACTTCCTGAGGTTGGGGAGGAAAATCAGGAATTAAAGGTTTGAGGAAAAAATGCTTTAGTCACAGGGCAACACTGGAGAGCTCACTCACCTGTGAAACCAGTCCCGGTTGCCACGGTAATGTCCATCATCCTTGGTGAGTGCCACACTTCCCAATGCCATCAAAGTTCTCTGGACAGCAGCCATGTCCTTTCCTGTGGGAGAAAAATTACTTGAAGGTATTTTAATCCTTAACTTAAGGTTCAAGAAATCCAACAAAAATCAGACTAAAAAATATAAACAGTCCATCCATCCATCCATCCATCCAACCTGTCTGTCTGTCTGTCTGTCTACTGTATTGCTAAATAAGTCCTTCATTGCAGTTGGTTAAATGAGTGATAAGAAGGTTGCCTTTACTCCACTTTTACCCCTTACCTTCCCATAAATCTACAGTCTGAAAGATGTCAGTGGTGATGACTCCGTACGCCTCAGCCTCTTGGAGGAACTGTGAGATCTTCTCCATTTGTTTAAAGGCCATTTGTGTCTCCTGGATTTTTTTAATGGGCTCTTTACCACGAGGGTACAGACTGTTAATGAGTCTGCAGAGGATCTGTAGCACAGAGAGTGAGACAGACGCTGATGACTCAAACAACATGAAAGTCTTCAGTGAGAACATCGGTAACTCACCGTTCCATCCATGAGCCACAACTGGAAGTTCTGCCTTCCTGTCTGCGGTCTTTCCACATTTCCTCCACACTGAGCAACGATCCAGTCTACCAGCCGAGCCTCCAGATTTGGATCGTACTTCTGTTCGATTTTCTCCTGCACCTCGCGGCTCAGGCCATAACTTGGGCCTCTGTTTGCCATGAACACTGGCTTTCTGGAGGATTCTCTACAAACTGGTCAGATCTTTTGGTAGCTGGATACTAAAATTAAAACACAGGAAACACCTGAAACATGAGCAATAATTAATAATTAAATGTACAAATGTAAACCTAAACCTATATTATAGTGTTCAGATGATGGTGCCATGGTGTGACAGCTCTCCAGCCAGTGGGGTGTGGTCACTTACTGAAGCCAGTCCAGGTTGCCAGGTTGACAAAGTTCAAATAAATTAATCATAATGTAGTAGATTCTTTGTAAATGTTCATATATTTACATATTTTAATTGTTTTAATTGAAAATTGAACAATCAAATAATTCAAATCAATTTGAATTATTGTGGCCCTGAGAGGGACTTGCGATCTGTCCAGGGTATATGAATGAATGAATGAATGAATTTGAATTATTTTAATTTTTTCACATTTACTGATGTAATAAATAAACTGAAAATGATCTAAGTGGAAAAATAAAATATATTGTATATATTTAATTAATAAATGCAAGTTAGTTCTAATTACATTAAGGTTTATTTACAAGATATCAACCCATCAATCTAGCAACCTTGGTTACACTTCTGTACAAATGTAATAATGTGTAAACTAATAGTTTATATAGATGTAATAATAATAACAAAAAATAATAAAGAATAACACATAGAATAACATTATAATATAATATAAAAAGACACGATAAATAAATGGAATAATTGAATATTCGTTTAACAATAATAATAGAAATGTAGAATATGTTAAATTGTTAAACATATATGAATATGAAAAAAACCTGAGAAACTCGGATATGAAGATGCTCCCGTATATCCTGTTGTGTCCCCGCGGAAATAAAGAGTCCATGCAGTTCTGGGTGGGGCGCGCGTGGACGACCTGTCCGAGTGGCACGAGCTCCGTTATATAGTCAAGCGTCACAATAAAGTCTCGAGACGCTTTTGACCAATGACAAGCCAGATACGAAACCATGTGCGGGACATCTAACAGACACGCGCACGAGCCACTGATAACCACGCGCTTTTACAAACACGCGATAAATAAACCGGAAATAAAAATGTTAACACTCTAAACTCTCATTCTGAATCGCAGTTTGGATCTTGGTCACGTGGGAGCTGTTGGACAGGAAGTTCAGCATCAGCAGCATCAGCATCAGACTGGTTCCTGTTTAAATTACACACAGTGATGGACATCACATTTTTAACCGCTGGCCAAAAACAGCAACACAGTACACACCACACTGCAGACCACACACTACACACAGCACAACAAACACTACACAATAAACACACCACACTACACACAGCACACTGCACAATAAACACTACACACTGCACAATACACATGACACAGCATGCCTCACATTACACAGCACACTGCACAATAAACACTACACACAACACACTACACAAAGCACAGTACACATGACACTACACACTGCAGACTACTTGCTACACATCACACACTACACACTGCACACTACACACTGCACAATACACACTGCGCATAACACACTGCACAATAAACACTACACAATGCACAGTACACATGACACTACACACTGCAGACTACTTGCTACACATCACACACTACACACTGCACACTGCACAATACACACTGCGCATAACACACTGCACAATAAACACTACACAATGCACAGTACACATGACACTACACTGCAGACAACACATTGCATGCTACACATTACACATCACACACTACACACTGCACAACAAACCCTACACAATGCACACTACACACAGCACAGTACACATGACACACTACAAACTGCAGACTACACGCTACACACTGCATGCTACACATTACACATCACACACTACACACAGCACACTACACTGTGCACAACACACACTACACGCTACATGCTACACATTACACATCACCCACTGCACAATAAACACTGCACAATGCACACTACACACAGCACAGTACACATGACACACTACACACTGCAGACTACACGCTACACACTGCACATTAAACACTAAACACACACACAAACACTACACACTGCAAGCTACACACTGCATGCTACACATAACACATCACACACTACACACAGCAAACTGCACAAAAACAATACACATTACACACTGCACACTACACACTGTGCACTATACATTGCATAATAAACACTACACAATACACACTGCACACTAAACACTACACACATCACAAAAACTATACATTGCACACAACACACTGCACAATAAACACTACACAATACACACTACACTCTCCACACAGCACATTACACATAGCACAGCACAAAAAACAATACTCAATGCAAACTGCACATTACACACTGCACTTTGTACACTGCACACTACATACAGCACATACTCACTGCACCCTGCACAATAAACACTACACACTTTACACTACATACTATACACTGCACAATAAACACTAGACAATACACACAACACACTGCACAATAAACACTACACAATACACACAACACACTGCACAATAAACACTATACATTACACAATGTACACTACACTCTGCACACGACACACTGCAAAATGGACATTACACACTGCACTTTGTACACTGCCCATTGCACCCTGCACAATAAACACTACATACTGCACAATAAACGCAACACACTGCACACTACATACTATACACTGCACAATACACACTGCAAACTGCACATTACACACTGCCCCTGCACAATAAACACTACACACTGCACACTACCCACAGCAAACTGCACG
The DNA here is from genome assembly GCA_026260255.1 of Pseudolaguvia tuberculata. NCBI lineage: Eukaryota > Metazoa > Chordata > Actinopteri > Siluriformes > Sisoridae > Pseudolaguvia > Pseudolaguvia tuberculata. The sequence continues at coordinate 2,192,025 of JAOTRA010000019.1, forward strand.
CTGCACGCTACACACTGTACAATACACACAACGCACTGCACAATAAACACTACACATTGCATGCTACACTGCACACTGCACTTTATACACTGCACACATCATATTACACACTGCACCCTGCACAATAAACACTACACACTGCACGCTACACTGCACACACAGCACAATGCACACTACATACTGCACAAAAAACAATACACAATGCACTTTATACACTGCACATATCACATCACACTGCACGTTACACACTGCATGCTACACATTGCACAAAACACGCTACACAATGCACCCTGCATACTTCACACAACACACTACATGCTACACACTGCACAAAACACGCTACACAATGCACCCTGCATACTGCACACAACACACTACATGCTACACACTGCACGCTACACACTGCATAATACACGCTACACAATGCACACTGCATATTACACAATGCACGCTATATACACTGCACAATGAACAATGCACAGTAAACACTGCACACAACACACTGCACACTACACATTGCACACTACATTTAGCACATTACACACAGCAGACTGCACACTGCACAATGCACGCTACACACTGTACGCTACACACTACACAATACATGGCACACAATGCACACTGCATACTACACAGTGCACAATGCACACTGCTGTTGTAAAAAAGATCAATTATAAGTAACTCTGGATCAGAGCGTCTGCCAAATGCCAAACTGTAACTACCCACTACACACTACACCACACTACCCACTGTACACACTGCACATTACACACTACAAACTGCATATTCCACACTACACATTACACACTGCACACCACAAATTGCTCAGTTGTAAAAAAAAAGATCAAATGTAAGTAGCTCTGGCTAAGAGCTTCTGCCAAATGCCAAACTGTAACTGCACATTACGAACTGCAGACTACACATTGCACACTGCCTACAGGATTAAATCAGCTGCAAATATAATCCACCCATCAAAAACCTTCGTCAAGGAAAAACCTAATATATGATGCTGTCCATCAATCAGTCTATCCATCCACCAGTCCTTCCGTCCATCAGTCTGTCCATTGGTCCATCTGTCTGTCTATCCATCCTTTCATCCATCCGTCTATTTGTCCATCCATCCATCCATCCATCTTTGTCCATCCATCAGGCTGTCTGCCGGTCCATCTGTCTGTCCTTTCATTCATCCATCCATCTATATATTTGTCTGTCTGTCTGTCTGTCTATCCATCAATCAGATTATCCATCTGTCTGTCTGTCTGTCCATCCATCCATCCATCCATCCTCCTGGCTATCGATCTGTCTGTCTATCTGTCCATTGATTCATCCATCGATTCAGTCATCAATCAATCAATCTGCCAATCCATCCGTCTGTCTGTCTATTCATCCATCAGTCTGTCTGTCCACCCATTTATCCATACATCTGCTTATCCATTTGGCAATGTAACCAATTAACGATACTTCTATCTATCCATCCATCCATACACACAAACATGTCTGCCTGCCTATCTGTCCGTTTGTTTATCCATCCATCTATTCATTCATTTGTCCAGCACAGAACAAACCCAAATTAGTAATTCAGGATAAAAGCATTCTAAACTCTTGTATGATTAATCTCACTTTCAAACACTGCATGAAAAAGTCTTGCAAATATAATGAATTATTTAAATGTATTTTACACACTGAGGATTTAAAACGTTTGGGCAGATTTAAGCTTACAGAAAATAACAGATTAAATTATTGACGTTCATAAAAAAGAAAAGAAAAATCAACACATTTCTGTGTTAAACATGAATATATGGACCAATAAACTACAGAAAAATAAAAAAAAAATGTTTGTGTTAGTTTTATAGTCGAAGTGATTCTAATGGAAACAATATAGAAATAGAATTCTTTTAAAGAAGCTCTAATATTAAAAGAATGAAATATGGAAACGTTTCAGGCTGCTTTTAAGTTAAGATACTTAACATTTTTTGAATGTTTATGTTTTCATTTCTCTATAGCTGATGGCATGTGTCATTGGGTAAAAGGTCATTCTGGTAAGTTCAGATTAAACTGAATCGTCTCGGCTGGCGAGCAAGTCAAGGTTCACTGCTTACACCATGTCCTAATCACATGTTAATAAACAACTGAGTAATTCCTGGAGTGGAGCGATAGACTCGGGAAGGACATAGGACACAAACACTGAGAAGAGGGGAGGTGTGGGGGGTTAAAATCTAAACTAAAAGGTCAAATGCATAGTTTATATTATATATA
>JAOTRA010000019.1:2264052-2280912 GCA_026260255.1 Pseudolaguvia tuberculata
ACACACACACACACACACACACACACACACACACACACACACACACACACACACACACACACTCTTCGTGTTATCATCAAAGATAACAACTAGGAGCTGAAATAACTTTTATGTAATGTAAAAGTGTGTCGCTTTTATGTAGTTTTGTGCTCGACAACATTCCCTACTCATTTAATAAGACAAAACAATTATCAAAGCACCTTATCAGCAGCGAAGCTCAGCGAAACTGCTGGTTAATGCACAGCACCATAGAACGGAATTGCAGACAGCAAACCATTTCAAAACTCGCGTTATTTCATCTCAAAAACGTAACGTGCACATAAGCGGCGGCTGATCTTGGTAGGATACACATACATTTCCATAATTTTTTTTGTAGAAAAGGGGCCGTAGTTTGGACACCCCTAGTCTAAAGTCAATTGTTCTCCTTAGTAGGTGCTCGAAAACCTAAAAAATAAGCATGTATACCTGGATTGGTGTGTGTGTCTGGTTTGGTGATGCGTGGCGGAGGGCGGGGCAGCAAGCTCTCCACCAAGGCTTTATTGGCTGTTGAATGCTGAGCTTTCTTAATGCTGGAACCTTCAGCTTCCCACACCTGCTCACCTAAACACAGCTGTACAGTAAAGATCTGCAAGCACACACACAGTTGCAGTTTGGCATTCGGCGCACACACACACACACACACACACACACACACACACACAAATGGATTTAAATATAAGATGCATTATGATTGCATGCTTTGGCCCGTGAAAAGGGAGTGACACGATGTTACCTTGGCGTGTGCAGGTCCCTGCTCGTTTAGCAGCTTGTACTGAGGTTGAAGCCGGTTGAAACGGGCTAACTCATTCACCAGACACATGGGAGTTTTCTCTTTAGGGTTTGCCATGTTATCCTCGGGAGGAGCTGTAACCATAAACACACTTGATTGTAGTGTGGAAGAATGTTCTAGAATGGCAAAACCCTCATTATTGCAGCCCCTTTGGAACTGTTCAGGACTGAAGACCTACTGGAGTAACATGGAAGTTTCACGTTTACCTACAAGATCTAAAATAAAACATTCCAGTGCTATTTTAAAGAGAGAATAGCCCGGATAAATGGGGAGGGTTGCAGTAATAAGGGCATCCAGCGTAAAACACCGATCACAAAGCAGAATTTCATACCGGATTGGTCAAGACCTGGGTTAAGGGACGACAGCCACAGGCGAAGAGGGAGAAGGGAAGGGAAGGACGTCTACAGAGACGGCAGGGGAAGGAGAAGTATTGGAGAGTGGAGGTTAGGGTGGGTACTTTAAATGTTGGTATTAGTTGACATGATGGAGCGTAGAAAGGTGGATGTGCTGTGTGTTCAGGACACCAGGTGGAAAGGCAGTAAGACCAAGAACGTTGGAGGTGGACTTAAACTGTTTTATCATGGTGTAGATGGAAAGAGAAATAGTACAGGTATAATACAGAAGGAAGAGTATATTGAGAGTGTGGTGGAGGTGAAGAGAGTTTCTGATGGGGTAACGTGAGGCTGTTAGTTGAGGGCATAATGATAAATATCAATGCTTATGCGCCACAAGTAGGTTGTGAGATGGATTAAGATTCTGGAGTGAGTTAGATGGAGTGGTGGAGAGTGTAGCTAAGCGGGAAAGATTGGTGATAGGAGCAGACTACAATGGTCATGTTGGTGAAGGGAACAGAGGTGATAAGGATGTGATGGGTAGGTATGGCCTTAAAGAGAAGGATGTGGAAGGGCAGATGGTGGTGGATATTGCTAAAAGGATAGAGATGGCAGTGTTTAATAAGTTTTTTTAAAAAGAAGGAAGAGCATAGGGTGAAAGAAGTTGAACACAGGTGGACTATATTTTGTGCAGAAGATGTTACCTGAAAGAGATTGGAGATTACAAGATGGTGGCAAGGGATAGTGTAGCTAAACAGATAATGGACGGTAGGATGGCTTTGAAAGTTAGCAAGAAGAGGAAGATGGTGGAAGTTGAAGGACGAAGAGTATAATGTGAGATTCAGGGAGGAGGTCAGAAAGGGGCTCGGTGGTGGTGAAGAGTTGTTGAATGATTGGATAACGACTGCAGAAGTGATAGGGTAAGTGAAGGTACTGGATTTGGCATAGGGAAAGGAAATAGAAGACAAAAAGACATAGTGGTGGAATGAGGAAGTGCAGGAAAGTATAAGGAGAAAGAGAATCTGGATCGGCAGAGAGATGAGAAAAGTATAAGGAGTATCGTCAGCAGGAGTATAAGGAGATGAGGCAGCAGGTGAAGAGGAAGGTGGCAAAAGGTGGAAAAGGTGTATGAGGAGTTGTATGAAAAGTGAAAGGACACTAAGGAGGGAGAAAAGGATTTGTACTGGTTGGCCAGGCAGAGAAACAGAGCTGGGAAGGGAAATGTGTGGACATGCAATAACTTGAGGGGAATAAAGTTGATGAGTCACACCATGAAGTTATGGGAAAGAGTAGTGGAAGTCAGGCTGAGGGAAGAGGTGGCCATCTGTGAGCAACAGTATGGTTTCATGCCAAGGAAGAGTACTACAGATGCCGTCTTTGCTTTGAGGATGTTGATGGAGAAGTATAGAGAAGGCCCTTTCTTGTTTGCAGTGGTGATGGACAGCTTTATAGATGAGGTCAGACAGGAGTCTCCATGGACAATGATATTTGCGGATAATACAAAGATACATTTGTCAAGAGGGGGGATTAAAATGTTCACTTGTACACTAAACTGAATTTCATTCAATAATTCACCTGCTTATTCCCTAATTTGGGGTCAAAAGGGTCTATGGAGTCTATCCCATCGCACATTTGGCAAAAAATATGGGTACAGCATGGACAGCTTGGCCTGCCATTCCTGTGTACCCTGAGAAAACCCGCCCAGGTACGGAAAGAACATGCAAACTCTGCAAAGAAAGACCCCTTGTCTGTAAATTGAACCTGGAACCTTCTTGCTGTAAGGCAACGTGCTAATCACTACACAATTGCGCTGCCACAACTTAACTATATATGTTAATTTAAAAGATAATAATAACCCTCATGCTGATGCTGTACTGTCATACGGCATTCGATGTCTCCATCTCTCTTGCACACACCTGGTGGGATAGCGGGCACAGTGCCATTGATGGAGGGTATGGTGTGTACTGGGGTCTGCACCATCACTTGAGCCATGCTCTCTATCTGTAAAACAGAAGAAATGGTAGACAATCTGTGCAGGAAGTGTTTACTCTGCAGATTATAGGATTTGATGCCACTACTGGGCCCCTGAGCAAGGCCCCTTGTTATCATCTCATCAATCATCTAAGTTGAGTTAAATCGAATACATCTTGATTGTTTCTTTTGCAGCTTTCTTTTAGCTGGTAGCTTGGTAGATCCATTGGTGTCGGCTGTACGAAAAAGAACAAAAATTCAACTAGAACCCCTGTGCTGAAGAACAATCTAGTTCTTCACCTGTGTCAATAACAGCAGCTGTGGAAAGTGGTAGCTCAATGGTTAAGGAAGGGTTCCATTTCCAACACCAGAGGAAAAGAGAGAGAGAGAGAGAGAGAGAGAGAGAGAGAGAGAGAGAGAGAGAGAGAGAGAGAGAAAGAAAGAAAGACATATGAAAACCAAGATGACGACTTGCCATATTCAAAAGTTTTGGACTCATTCAAACCATGAACGAACATACACACGCACACACACGCACACAAACACACACGAATAATGATGAACCAGATGAATTCAGTGACTGGTCCTTTTCTCAGTGGTCCCTATTCAGCACAGAGAACACATCCGAGAACAGAGAACACAATGTACTCTCATTTCCAACAGATACACCTGGCAACCTGACTACATTGATCAATAAAATATCCCACTGTACTGTGTGATTAATGACAGATTCTGGTCAGAGAGAGAGAAAGACAGATATGCCGTCCATAGACTGTATCTGATAGTTTTTTAAATTCCAGATATCGGTTTTATAACATCAGACTCAACGATAGTTTATTTTCAGCTCATTAGTCAGTAAATACTTTCAAAATTAATGATGTTTATCACTGACTAATCAGTCCAGTAACTACATTCATTCATTCCATGAAGCTTACCAGCTTATTTCAGAATTCGGGGTCCAGGGTATGGTGATCGCTACTGGTGCCTATCCCAGCGCACATGGGCACACGCAATTTGGGGTAAACTTGCAAAATCTGCACAGAAAGATCCCCGGTCCGGGAATCAAACCCAGGACCTTATTGTTGTGAGGTGACAGTGCTAACCACTATGATACAGCACCACGCCCAATAACCGCAGTTTTTTTTCATTATTATTATTATTACTATTACAACATGTTTGTGGTCCAGGGTTCGATTCCTGAGCCGGGGATCTTTCTGTGCGGAGTTTCCCCCAGGTACTCCGGTTTTCTCCCACTGTCCAAAAACACGCAGATTATGTAGATTGGTGATTCTAAAATTGTCCATAGGAGTGAATGTGTGTGAATGGTTGGTTGTCTATGTGTTGCCCTACAATGGACTGGTGGTCCGTCTAGGGTGTATCCTTGCCTCTTGCTCTATGTGAGTTGGAATAGGCACCAGCTGACCCCCGCGACCCCGAATTAGGGAATAAACGGGTAAGAAAATGAATGAATGAATAATTCCTTTATTTTATTTTACCATTACTGCAGGATGTATAAGCTGAAATGTTTGCAGATCAATCATTCCAATAATCATTGATTAAATGACTATAAGGGTTTATTGATTGGTTTATTGGATTATTGAACATGTTTAAAAGTATAACCGGGATTAAGTTGTCTGTTGGTTTTATTAACCCTTAACGAGCCGCAGAGATCAACAATCATCCTCTAATAACCGGAGAATAAGAAAGAAAAACAACTAAGGCTCCTATTGTACTGAACAGAAATCATTAGAAATAATAATAATAATAATAATAATAATAATAATAATAATAATAATAGCGTTCAGCTGCGGTGATGTGATGGTTTAATTCTGGTTATCGGATCAGTTTGATGGTAAACGCGAGCGCGCACGCACGCACACACGCACGCACACACGCACGCACACACACACACAGTTACAGTTCGAATGATCTGGCCGTGTTTGTATATCAGAGCGAGACACCGCGGTTTATTGCTGTGGTTTTCTCTCTGTCCTCTGCTGTACAGTTCAGTTAGCGCTTAGCTGTGTGTTTCTGTCTGTCCATCATGGCTGAATTTCTCAAGTCCCCTTTACGCATCCGACCCGAACCTCCATCACATCATGGAGCAGCTTTAACACACACCTTAAACACACACATACACACCGAGCGAGCAACCCACGCAAACCCACAGTTCCCACGGAAAAACCCGGCACCTCACAGCGTTTCCACTGGGATTTATTTTACCTCAGTCCGCAGACAGAACCTCCAACATTGGCAAACACTAAAGAGAACTAATGACACCGGGCCGAACCACTAAACGGGGGAGCGCTGCATTTTCTCACACACCTTTAATTAGACGTAAATGTGAGTTTTAATCATACAACACAAAGGGATATAAACATAACACACGTGTATAGTGCTTTAAATGCATTATTAATCCGAATGTAACCGCTGTATGCATTTTCATATAAACACCCCCATTCCTTAATGCGAGATGGTACAGTCCGACTTCCTGCTGCAGCTGGAAAGATTTTCCAACCCCAAACCCCCCCCCGTTAAAATGAAGAAATAAATAAAACTCTTAGAACAGACTCTTATTAAAATATTTATATATGTATATATATTTATTTATTTAAAACGTTTTAAATGCTGGATTTCCGTGTGCTTTTGAACACTTTTATCTCTTATATGTTATAATATTCGATTGATGTTTTTTTGCTCATTCTAAAATGTTGCACATCTGTAATTGCAGTTTAAAATGTTGCACATCTGTAAATGTACCACCTAAAATATTGCACCTCTGTGAATGCACAATCTGGTGTTTGCATGTACTCCCCGTCCTTACATGGGTTTACTCCGGGTTCTCCAGTTTTCTACCACAGTCCAAAAACATGTACCTTAGATTGATTTGTTTCTAAATTGCCAATAGGAATGAGTGTGAGTGTAGTCCTGTGATGGACTGGTGATCTGTCCAAGGGTGTACCCCTTCTGCATTTTACCGTTTCAAACAGCTGGGATAGACTTCAGCTGACCACCATGATCCTGAATTAAGGAATAAGCAAACTATAGATGAAGAATAGTACCAGTGTTAGTATCACTAACAACTTAAAATTCACTCAAATTTAACTGCGTTAAAATCATTGATTGTATTATAGAATCGATTGGATTTCGCCTAAATGACTAAAGGTACTAAATTGTTGTTTGGATGATCAGGACGACCTGGGTTGATGCTGCCTACTACGCTTCCTGCTCCAGGGGGCGCTCCTGCTTCTCACACTCACCTACTATAGGTTATGGGAAGTTTGGTAGCAGTGATTAAAGTTTTGGACTGCTAAATTGGTGGATCAGGATTTGATTTCCAAAACAACCAAGTTAACACTGTTGGGGGCACTAAGCAAGACCCTTAACCCAGAGTTGCTCAGTTATGTTAAAGATATTAATGTAAGTCCCTCGGGTTAATGTGAATATAGGTAAATGTTTCTCCATCTATAGACCAGTTGAAATAATCAAAACAAATTCCAGAGCAAAATTGTAAATAATTATTTTTAATATACTTGTTCATTCAGCTAAAGAGCAAGACACAAAATAATATACATTTCTGTACAATAAACAACTGAATATATAATAAAATTTAAAAAAATGGTAGGAAAGCTTATTTCTTCTTTCTTTAAAGGAGAAAGTACCTGAATCCTGTACACACACACACACACACACACACACACACACACACAAAGATGATCAGGATCCAAAAGGTTTCACATTTAGGCATGTGCCGATAATGCATTTTTTCCCGTTCTTATTGTTATCGTCAACACTTTGAATACATGCTAGCTAGTAAAGTGACCCCAGCTTACCAGCCAAGTTACAATTTAGACTAACTGACGGTGTGGAAATTGTTATAGAACTAATTAGCTTTGGTCGTGACGGGCTGGTACAAATGTTCTCAACTCAAAATGCGTCAAAAAATGTCTAAATGCTTTTCTAAACTAAAGTTTTCTTTCTTTGTTGTTCTCATTCCCAAGGTTACATTTAGAAAGTTATGTATTCTTTCACTAGCTAGCTATATAAACATTGTTCATGAAAACTGTCCTTATAATATTAATAACGACATAGACTGGGATAGATCAACATGATCTAGAATCTAGTCAGGAATAGTTAACTGTAACACCAGACCTTTTTGGGAAAAGCTTTCAAATGTCAAATAGATAGATGGGGGGGGGGGGATACACCCCTTGCTAACGTTGGTTACTGACAAACATTATGGGTGGTGTAGGTTCTTTTGTTAACTTTTATAAGCTTAACAAGAAAAATAGAAATACAGTAGCAAGCCTTATATCTCATTATTAAAATCACAACAGAGCAATTTCCTGATATCAGTATTATCAGTATTATATCACATCAGTGTAAGTGCTTATATGTATATGATTGGTTACGACTGTACACAGTATCCGATCTATGGTTAGAAAATCAACTAAGAGGAAGTAACTCAAACAATCACGCATTACAAAGCTGAAAATCATCTCGGAAAGTTACACCGTCCTGGTGGATAAGCTCCCAAATGAAACAACAGATGATAAATAAACATATCTTTACTCTGACAAACATTAACCAGAGTTTGAGAACTATATGGAACATGATGTCACATACTGAACTGCTGTCACATGATTGGCTGATTTAAAAAATCGCAAGCGTTCCTAATAAAGCGGTCTGTTGCCAAAGAGTTCATGGTCACCTGAGCATGAGAAACACATGCAATATCCAACAGCTTCCAGATTGATTCCCATTTCTGCTATTGGATGAAGCTCCAGTTCATCTAGTAAAACTTTCCAGTCCAATGTTGTGTTTGAATGGGAGATATCTCTTCATTCAGCTCCAACAGTACTAGTGAGATCAGACACTAATGTCAGGTAAGGAGGTCTGGGGTGGGTCAGTCGCCATTCCAGTTCATCTCAAAGGGGTCCAGTAGTGGTAAGATCATCACTGTTCCAGGACTTTGTGTTGAACACTGCCGTTTTTTCACTCTAATAATAACCCAGCATGTGACAATGGAGGTCAGGGGTTTTGTGCTCAGGGTCATTGTCATGCTGGAACAGTGTTAGTTCTCTGGAACTCTTAGTTCCACTGAATGAATAATGTAATTCTACAACGTACAACAAACATTCCAGACCAACTGTGGGTTTCCAGATTTATAGCAGATGAACCACATATGGATCTGATTGTCAGGTTACCATAAAGGTTTGGCAATTTAGTGTGTATATAAATCATATAAACCAATTGTAAATAAATATAAAATTGAAGGACATAAATACATTAAAATAACAGTATAATAAATATGTAATAAATAAATTTACTGGCAATTTATTGAAGTATTCACAATCACAATGCCATGTAATTTAAGTGTATTTTATCTGAGCGACGCACGATCGGCACATGCCTGGTTAATTAAATAGAAATAAATTAAATAGGTTTTAACAAAAATACAGACACATCGATGAACCGAACCGTTCGGGTTTGTTATTGCACAATGAAAAACATTTCATTTTATATATTTGATAAAATTCAATAAAAAGACTAAGGATTTGTCTCAAATGCACTAAATGTCCTCATTTCGGTCAATGACTAGACAGTAGCGCTGCAACAGATTGCAGTTAATTGACCTACGGTTCAACTTGCTCTAATTTTCTCTATTCTCTGACTCTGAAAGAATTTTATAATGGCTAGTGGATGAGCAAAAAAGATTGGAAAGGCTTCTGCACTATTCAAATCAAATCAAACACTATTAAAAGTATAACCACATCTGAACTTTACGAACAGTAAAAAAAACTAAATTACAGGAGATTCATCAGCAACTGGTGGACAGTAAGGCCTACAGAAATCTATAACTGTGACTAGCACCTTCCAATCTCCCACGCTGGTGCGATGTAGTGACTATAGATACACCCCATTTATTAAAATAATCGAGTAGGTTTCTTTTGTCTACTTCCAATTTCTAAAATAGTTTTTACAATTAGTAATGCTACTTTTACTTAAGTATGTTTGGTTTGAAGTTGTGTACTTAAATCCTTTCTGTTAGTTAGTAAAAATAATAAAAACAAATAAATTAATTAATAAATAATGCAATTGAGAGAAGATAAACAAGACGTAAATGAGTGCGACTCAGCCAGATGTGAAATCCTGTAGAAATTTTTCTGAAGCAAAACCCTGGCCATATTTACACCACCATCACTTTGACTTTAAGTGGAAAAAAGGCAGCAGCTTTATTCTGCTGTGTTAACTGTGTTTGGCCAGAACAACTGATCTGCAGCTTACAAAAGCTCAACATCAAATCCTGTGCAAGCATGTTGAGGTAAGTTAATAATACTGCAGTTTATGGAATAACTGTACAAAATGTTCATGTAAGATTTATATCCGTCTTTTTTGAACTACATTAGAATCCTCCATCCCCCCACTGCAGCTCTTAAATAAGTTACCCAGTGAGAAAATTATAGAACATTATTTTTCATTGATGTAACCGTAATTTAACTTGACTAGATTTTATTATTACTCTTTCCATATTTGGTTCTTTGCTGTTTGAATTTTTTTTGTAATAAATGCAAAGCAAATTATGTTCGTTTTTGAGTTTTGTGATCTGTTGCACCGCTACGTCTAAACAATCATTTAGAATGTATTTCCTAGCAATTAGACTTAATTTTGTAACCCAAACAGAGTTAATAGTGGTCACATTAAAGGAGGTTATTGTGCGCATGCGATTTGAGACACAGCTTACAAACAGAACCCCACCCCACCCCACCCCACTCAAAAAATAATGCAGTATTAAAACTCATTGCTTAATCCAGGATCCATCTGGAGTGCTGATTGGGTGTATCCACCTTTGACTCTTGACAGCTTCACTTTGATTGCTGATCCTTGAGTAAAAGTTCACGCCTTCTGTTTACAGTCCGAGGCAGGCTCAGAGTTTAAAAAGTGCTAATGTCATTCAGCAGGAACTTCTTTCTAAACGTAGTCCAGCTCAGCATCAACATGTATCATCTGGAATCAATCAATTAATCAATTAATCAATCAAATTTTGTGGGGTTTTCATTTACATATAGAGACCATAAACCTAAAACCTTTTTTTTTTTTTTAATAAATGTGTTTTGGGCATTTTTGCCTTTATTTATAGGAAGTAAAAATAAGGTAACAATAATAGGGGGTACTTCTTTAAAAATCCCCTCTACAACGCTTATACTCTACAACACTTATAATGCGACATATACTCTGGTGCACCTTATGGATGAAAATCTTCTCCTTTTGGCTGCTCCCATTAGGCATCGCCACAGCGAATCACTATCTCCACTACCCTTTCCTCTACATCTGCCTCTTTCACCAAAACTACCTGCATGTCTTCTCTCACCACCTCCTTGATCTTCCTCTTTAACTTCTGCCTAGCACATCCATCTTACTCCTACTGACTTTCATTCCCCTTTTCTCCAGCGCGTACCTCCACTTCTCCAGATCCTTCTCAACCTGCTCCCTACAAATCACTATCATCCTCAAACATAATTGTCCAAGGAGACTCCTGTCTGACGTAATCTGTCAACCTGTCCATCACCACTGCAAAGAAGAAAGGGCTCAGAGCCGATCCTTGATGCAATCCCACATTCACCTTGAACCAGTCAGACATTGCTACCACACACCTCACTGTCCTCCTACATGTCCTGCACCACCCTCACAAACTTCCCTGCTAAACATGACATGCTCATACAATATCATGTCTCTTCTCTTTGAACCCTGTCGTACGCTTTCTCCAGATCCACAAACACACAATGCAACTTCTTCTGGCCTTCTCTATACTTCTTCGACAATATCCTGAAAGGAAAGATTCCATCTGTAGTGTTCTTCCTTGGCATGAAACCATACTGTTGCTCACAGATGGGCACCTCTTCTCTCAGCCTGGCTTCCACTACTCTTTCCCATAACTTCATGGTGTGACTCATCAACTTTATTACCATCCAGGATCAACATCTATACCATGATAAAACAGTTAATCCACCTCCAATATCCACCTCCAGGAACGTCTTACTCCCTTTCCACATGGTCTCCTGAACGCACGATATCCACCTTTCTTTGCTCCATCATGTCAGCTAACTCTCTCCCTTTACCAGTGATAGTACCAACATTTAAAGTACCTACAAATATACCCGTTCATTGATATAGCGCCTTATAATCGCTATACGATAATCATTGTGTCTGTATCGTTTATATTAGATAACTGATCAGATAACAGGATTAAATGTTCTCACCGTGATACCACCATTTAGTCTTCTTTGGGTTTTTATTACACGTCCGTACATAAAAGGAGTTATCAGGAGGCCGTCTCTGAAAACACATGGATGAGTGAAATCTGCGTTAAAGGAATAGTATTTTTTTTACTGTATTCTAACTTGCTTATTCACTAAGTCACAGGGGTCTGCTAAAGACTGTCAAAGGCAGACAGTACAGGTTGCCAGGCCATCGCAGATGCCACACATAGACAAACAACCAAACACACTTACTCACTCCTATGGGCAAGTTAGAATCACCAATAAACATATGAGAGGAAACCATTTTCCCGGGATAATGAACCCGGGACCTTCTTGCTGTGAGGCGCCTGATTGGAAACTATTTTAACTTTATTAAAACAGAAACAGTGGAAAATAAGCACTAAGTAATGCTATGCTACTCAATAAATCCTCAATGAACATAAGATAATAGCTTGGAAGCAGAGTTATTAGGAGCTGATTGACATACGAGTTTCTCCATGCTCTGCGCAGGTGTGTGTGATGGGCCGTTGTGTGTTAATTGAGTTATAGAAAACCACAACACTCCAACTTTATACAAATTGCTTTAAACCTCGGCTCATTTCGTTTACAACATTTTGTAGAGTGACTTTATACAATTGGTTGGTTAAGGGCCTTGCTCAAGGACCTACAGTGATGGCTTGGTGGGGCTTGATATCAGTACAACACCTTAGCGACTAAGCCACCACCCTATACTCCTCACACTGCTCTCATGCCACTCCGCTGACATGTTCAGACTCATGCTTTTTCAGAAAAAAAAGAAAGCTCTGTATTAAGGTACCACAGTCTTTTCCTGCCTCATAACTCTTAGGATTGTAAGACAGACAGAAACATTGAAAAGAGAGATGCAGCCATGCCACATTTAAAACCACATCTAAATCTCTCAAACCAAAGCAGGTCTGATTCCAAGCTATAATATCATAAACTGTATTACATCACCACGAAAGCCAATGATTTAGATCTGAATACCATTAAACTACATAAATGGAACAACGTTCTAAAATCATGGTTTAGCCTTAACTAATGATACAGCAAAACCTCAGCAGATGGAAGCGAGGTCTTAAGTCGACAATTTGTTTGACAAATTTCCCCATATTAAAGAATGTAAATACAGATAATCCATTTTAGCCACCTAATAGCAAGTCCAACATACCAGTTTCCAACATTATAATCAAACTTAAAAACATTTCGAAAAGACTTCAATGGAGTAAAATGTGAAAAAAGTAAAACCAGGCCACCAATGTGTATCTAAAAAATTTTTTGCTGAGTAAAAATAATTTGGATAAAAGTGGTGCCGGTTGGCTTTGATCGACTTTCCACAGGCAAAAAAGGCTCCCATGGAAGTACATGAAACAGAGCAAGGCAAGGCATGGTAGTGCAAAGCAGGGCAGGGCAAGGCTAGGCAGATCAAAACATGGCACGGTAGAACCAAGCAAGGCTGAGCAGAGCAAAGCTAGGTATGCCAAAGCTAGGCATTATAGAGCCAAAAAAGGCATAGCAAGGCTCTGTAAACCAAGGCTAGGCATGGTAGGGCAAAGCAAGGCTTTAACTTCATTCATTCTTTATTACTAATGTGAAAATGTATAATTGAAGGCATTCATACACTGATTTCTCATTGTATTTCACCTGCATCCAGGGTGTATAGAATAATCATGTGTAATCCCTTTATTCATTAATGTATATTCTTTTATATTAACAAATCTGTGATTATTCTGTCATTCTGCCAGAATACAGTTCTTAAACCACTGGGTCACCATGACAACTCATCAATAAATGATGACAGGGTTTGGAAAAGGCCTAAATTAACCTTCTGAGCCTGCATTACATCCATGTCAGCATGTCAGGTGAAATACACACTGAATATATAAACTCATAGATGTGTGTGTGTGTACCTACCTTCTCTTTGCAGCTGGACAACATGCTAATGATGCTGAGACACACTGACTGGACAGACAGAGCTGGTGACCAGTCCTCGGTTAGAATGGACAGGCAGATGTGACCGTTGCTATAAATATGTGGATGGACAGGAATGTTCTCTCCTGTAAACATTACCTACACACACACACACACACACACACACACCTTTACCGATGTTGGACAGAAATGTTGGCTAGGAATAGGCCATGCCTGTTGCATTAGGTTAAACAAGTGCATAGGCCACACCTCTTACAAAGATTAACAAGCACATATGCCGCACCTTCTACCCAGAGACAGAGGCAACACTGTTAATGAGACCACACCGTCCACATTTCCAACACTGTGAACTGTTAATAACTCGTAATCTTGTGCCAATTAAACTAAATGTAAACAGAACTTCATAACTCTGAACTCACTATAGGTTTGTATAGGAGTGTGTGTGTATACACATTATTATACCTGAGGCGAGTCAAATGGATATCGGCTACTGAATTTAAAAAGCAGCTGAAATTTTTCTCCTTCATACAGTGTGCCGGAGGCTCCTTCCATATCGATAACCCATCTATAGAAAAGAGGAGATCATTAGTGCTTTGAAATAGGAAACACAGAAAATATAGAAATCACAGAAAAAAAAGGATGAATAACATGAACACATGGAAAACACAGGGCCGGGTGAACTGGCAGAAATTTAATAGTGGTCTTATTGGATAATGCTATTATGTTCGATTAGATTGGATTTCTGTTTACATTGCAAAATGTAATCAGACGTGCATAAATACAATAAACCGCAGTATAATAATAAATAAGGCCATGAGATTCATAATAATTAGGTGAGAGCGAATAATGTACAGCAGGTGCTGCATGTAGCATATGGTATTACTACTAGTAACAGTAATTAATATTACATATACACATATATAGATATATACACACACGTGCATGTATATATATATATATATAAATCATTTTTTAAAGGCAGAAACACTTTTTGTGCGGCTCTGAGACATCGGTAGTCTCTGCCCGACCAGAGTGTGAATAGTCCAACAGAGAGGAATCTTAGATTAGGCCTCTCACCCTTTGATCACCGCGCTTCTTAAAAAAATTCTTTTATATATTTTGATATACAGTTGCCAGCTTAGAGGATAGATAGAGGATCCCATTAATATGAAACTAGAAGAACTTCAATTTAAAATGGAAATCAATGTGGAAGATAATGTTTAAAATTGCATTGTTTGGGATGCTCAGGTGACCACAAACTCATGATCAATCATGATCAATATTGATTTGATTTATTGTGATTGTATATAATCGGTAAATAATTATCAGTGCAGCTCTAGGAGCACAGGGTCAGTTAGTTTGTGCTGAATATATTATGCCATTTCTGGAACTTACTGCGTTATGGTGTTCTCAACACTTTTCTCATTCAAGGTCATTCCAGGAGGAGGATCGTTTTGCAGAGCCAACAATTCTTTCTGAAGCCGTTTCTGTTCAGGAGTGTGTAGGAAAGAAAGCGAGAAAGGGTTTTGTTTAAGAAGACTGATAATGACCTAAGTGATTTCTGGCTTCCTTAAAAACTTTATTTGATAAACAAGCCAAGCAACAACAATGGCATCGTGTTTAGCACAGTCACTTCAAAACTAAAAAATTAAAATACATTTTATTTTGAGTTTTTTTTGTACAGCAGTGCCTGGAATTTAATTTGTTCCATGACAGAATTTGTAATTCAAATCAAGGTTCAAAGTGTTTATTGTCATGTGTACAGTAAAGGAAACAGGTTTCTGTGTACAATGAAATTCTTACTTTGCTGTCCACACTGAATACCAAAAGTTATTAAAAAAATCAAGGGCATAAAATACAGGTAAATCAAATAAATAAATGTGCAAGTTTGTGTTACATATGAATGAATGAATTGTGCAAAAGACTATCAAGATGTTGACAGTGTTCTACCAACACCGCTATTAAGTGTGACTGTGCAATAGAATAGGAATAAAGAACCGTGGAAGTGTAAATAGTTGTGCAATAATCAGAGTGTGCAAAGGTTCAAGGGTGCAGACTATTGTTACAGACTCCTGTCAGCTGTTGAAGAGTCTGATGGCAGATGGAGTTCCTCAGTCTGGTGGTCCTGCACTTCACACTCCTGTACCTTCTGCCAGAGGGGAGAAGTGTGAACAGTCCTTCTTGTGGGTGTGAGGGGTCTTTTATGATGGAGCCAGCTCTCCTATGGACTCTCTGTTCGTAGATGCTCTGCAGGGAGGGCAGAGGAGTCCTGGTGATCTTAGACACAGTATTCACCACTCTCTGCAAGCGTCTGCGGTCCATTACAGTGGAGCTGCCGTACCATACAGTGATGCAGCTGGTCAGGATGGGCTCAACAATGCAGCTGTAGAAGTTGCTGAGAATCTTTGGTGACATTCCAAACCTACTCAGGAAGTACAGTTGTTGCTGAGCTTTCTTCACCAACTGTGTGGTGTTAAGTGTCTATGTGAGGTCCTGGCTGATGTGGACCCCCAGATATTTATAGCTGCTCACCCTCTCCACTTCCTGTCCTTAGATAAGCAGTGGCTGATGAAAGCTCCTCTCCTTACTCATGTCCACTATCATCTCCTTAGTCTCGTCTGTGTTGAGGGTGAGATTGTTGTCCTCACACCATGTCACCAGAGTGGTCACCTCCCTCTTGAAAGCTGCCTCGTCCCCACCAGTAATACGTCCTATCACGACGGTGTCGTGTGCAAACTTCAGTATGATGTTGTCCTTATGGGAGGCCTTGCAGTAATGGGTGAACAGGGTGTAGAGGATGGGACTGAGGACACAGCCCTGTGGAGTGCCGATGTTCGTGATTATGCTGGCTGACATCTTGGACCCTATTTTGACAGACTGAGGCCTGCCAGTCAGAAAGTCCAAGAGCCAGTCACAGAAGATGGGGTGTAAACCCAGATAAAACAGTTTGTTTGTGAGTAATAACTGTATTAAATGCGGAACCGTAATCAATAAAGATCATCCTGATGTAAGAGTCTTTGTTCTCCAGATGTGAGAGTGAAACATGCAAAGCTGCAGCAATAGCGTCTGAGGTAGATCTGTTGGACCGGTACGCGTGCTGAAGTGGCTCAAGTGTGTCCGGGATGCTGTTCTGAATGTGGGTCAGCACCACTCTCACAAAGCACTTCATAATGATTGGAGTGAGTGCTACTGGCCTAAAGTCATTCAGGTATGTAGGTTTTTTTTGGGGAGAAGGATGATGGTCGTGGTCTTGAAGCGCGGGTTTGGGGGGACAGTTCTCTGAGTGAGGGAGAGGTTGAATGTCCATCAACTCATTAGCACATGCTCTGAGGGTTCGTTACTTGTATGTCAAATCAATTCCCTGTCAAATAGATTCAACAAGCCCCACCGCCGCCAAGAAAAACCAGGAAGACATGGTTTAAGCCCCACTGTCATCAAGGAAAACCAGGAAGACATGGTTTAAGCCCCACTGTCATCAAGGAAAACCAGGAAGACATGGTTTAAGCCCCACTGTCAT
>JAOTRA010000019.1:2325022-2335022 GCA_026260255.1 Pseudolaguvia tuberculata
TGTGTGTGTGTGTGTGTGTGTGTGTGTGTGTGTGTGTGTGTGTGTGTGTGTGTGTGTGTGTGTGTGTGTGTAATCTACCTTTTTTTCTGACCTGAATTAAGGCCAGAAGTCAGAAGCCTAGCTTCCTGAGACTGATAGCTTCCTGTGGGCAACTTACACCAGTGAGCAAGTAAAACCACAGCAGACCAAAAGCCAACAAGACTGAGAGTAAGGGAACAAGAAAAAAAGTAGACGGAACGGGTGAGGAGTAAAAAAAAGAAGAAATAAAGAAAAAAATAGGAACAATTAACATAAGAGACAGAAACAACAAGTACCAGCAAAGGATGAGATTGAGATTTGAGGCACAAAGAGAAGGCGGATGGAAAGAGATGAAGGTAGAGCTCAGAGTTTGAGAAATAAATAGCTACCATGAGTGGTAGTGTGAATGTTTCCCTTATTGTTATTTATGCTGATGTGAAATTTTATCTGACCCTGTGACACAGTGCAGCTTTTCCCATGCGGCCGGGATCAGGAACGGACTGTGTAAACACTGACACTAATCTGGCAAGGGTTTGGATATTTTACACAAGAAAGAAAGTGATTTTTATTTCACATACTATGCCAGAAGCTTCAGGGTGCAGAAAAGAAATAGTTTCCCCTGTGATTTCCTTGGGTTTGCTTTTCGGTGTTCAGACATATTTTAATTAAGCAATATATGGTAGTCTATATTTTATCTCTATCTGTTTTTACTGTTTACATTTTAAACTTGTCTAGTTATTTCTCCCGAAAAATCTGGGCCGATATTTACTAAGCTAAAATTGAAAATAGAAAATCTCTAACTAATGTTCGTCAGTCCTATATTTAGGACTTCTAAGACACTACTAAGGAGTGGGAGGAAACCAGGTACCTCCCACAGACCAAATACATTAAGTTGATTGATGACTCTAAATTTCCCATAGGTGTGAGTGTGTGTGTGATGTCCTGTTATGAAGCAGGGACATGTCAAGGCTGTATGCCTGTCTTTATCCTCAAATGCTCTGGGATAGGCTCACGCAGACCCCTGTGACCCTGAATTAGAGAATAAGTAGGTTAGAACATGAATGAGTGAATGAATGAACATTGCACTGTATGAATGCTGGCATCATCCCTAGCAACTTTACTTTTAGCTCTTACATTTAAGATTCTCTCTCCTATTAGGACACCATTTTGGTAATCAGGAGACTAGAAAGACCTGGATTTAAGCCTCACCACTGCCAGTCAGCCACTGTTGGGTCGTTCTGCAATACCTGTAACGCTTCATGCTGCCAGCTGACCCAGTTCTTTGACCACGATTTTCTATGATGGTATATGTAAAGAACAAACCCCCACAGTCCCAATTGAAATTATTTTGAGAAAAAACACTTCTTTGATGGTCAGGTGTCAGAAAACATTTGCCAATGCTGTTCGCTGGTAAACTAAGCTACAAAGATTAAGGCACACGGCTTTTGAGATGTTTCTCCACTGGAACACTGTCCCAGCATGACAATGCATATGTGCATAAAGCTCCTGAGCTCCATGAAGACATAGTGTCTTATGCTTGGTGTGAAAGAACTTGAATGTCTCGCACAGATCCATGACTCTGACTCAACCCTATTCTAACTCAAGAGTTCTACTCTGACTCAAGTCCTCCTCACCTGACATTATCTCATTGATAATAATGTGGCTGAATGAACAATTTCACACAACACAATCTAGTGGAATTTATGGAAGTTCTTTTAGGAGTAAGACGGTGGCCTATATGCTTACATTACGCACGTAATATACCATAGTGATGCAGAATGTTTAAAGTTCTTTCAGGGATTTTACCACAAGGGATGAGGCCAGTGTTTTGTTTGATTTCATCATCATCAACAAATCCTTTGACCTTTGAATCCGGAGACATGTACAATCCATGCTATGGATTCTGAAGGCTACAGAATAATTTGTTAGATGTTAATTTAGAAAAGTGTCCAGCACTTGATGGAACATAAAATCTTCTACATGCTCTCTGTCTGTCTGTCTGTCTGTCTGTCTGTCTGTCTGTCTGTCTGTCTGTCTGTCTGTCTGTCTGTCTGTCAGCATCACTCAACACTTCAATTACTTCAGGTCCTTTATGCCAGTCGTTTCCATCCCTCTTTCCATTCTCCTGTATGTCATTGAAAAGAGAAGCTTCTGTTTAGGTATTAATGATATTAATGACAGGTTGGCTTCCTCAGTGACGTTCTCCTAGATAATTGATCTCTCTGACACATAACTTGGTTCACGTTCAGGCTGACAATAAGTTCTGATCTTTACGAAGTGCCTCCAGCTGCGCAAAGCTTGGGATGCTTTGACCAATTCCGGATAAACCGGATAAAAAGATGTTTGTTTATAAGTTTTTCATTCATTCATTCATTCATTCATTCATTCATTCATTCATTCATTCATTCATTCATCTTCTTACCCGCTTATTCACTAATTCAGGGTCACGGGGTCTGCTGGTACCTATTCCAGCGCACATAGGGTAAGAGGCAGGGGTGCACTTTAGACTGGTTTCCAGTCCATCTCAGGGCAACACATAGACAAACAACCAGAGTACACAGAGGAAACTCACGCAAGTGCGGGGAGAACATGCAAATTCCGCACTGAAAGATCCCCGGCCTGGGACCTTTTTGTTCTGAGGCGACTGTGCTATCCACTATGCCACCGCACCGCCCTACATTTAATTTAGTTAAGTTTACTTACTGATTAAGGGCCGGCAAGGTGGCATAATGATTATCATAGCCGCCTAATAGCAAGAAGATCCTGGGTTCAATTCTTGGACAAGGGGTCAGTGTGGAGTTTGCTATTCTGCCCGTGATTCCGTGATTTACTCCGGAACTCTGGTTTCCTCCCAATTCAATTCACCCCTCTTTCACACACATTATCTTATTGTCTCTTCTTGTGTTTTATTCTCTTCCTTTCACTCTCTCTCTCTAGATTTTACTTTTTCTCTCTCTCTAATGACTTTCTTTCTTTTCTACAGTACACTGCAGCTGGAGACTCCTTCTATACTTTATATGCTTGAAAAGAACCTCTCCATATAAAATGTTCAACCAGATAAAGAAACCCTGACTAGCTAATGAGATAACTGGAGTTATGGTTGTCCAAAAGCTTTAAATGATGATGTAGAGAATAATCCATATTTTCAAAACTACTCATGTGCGTTCAGACGGAGCCTCCGCCTCCAGACCAAATTTGAAGAAGGTGTTGTATGACAGCTGGAGAAAGTATCACAGATGTTCCCAGAAACCTAACACAGGTTCTAGGATGATGAAGGACCATATGTAAAACGGAACATGTGACGTTGATAACGGGAGGATGAAAACAGTTGCTCTCATCTACATTATTATGCACGTGAACTTCTGAGATGTTCTGAAACATATTAGCCCATAGCATGTTTCTTTATTGTTTTAAAGATTGATTCCTGAATAATAAAGGATCAGTAGTTCAACAGCTGGAGAATTTGGAAATACAGAGTACATTTTTTTTTTACCATGACAAAGTTTAAGATATTTAAAGGCATTCTGTCTCGGCACAAGTGTGTAATGAGTCTGCTTCAGCACGGATAGTGTTTAGAGGAAAGCAGCTCATGCGTATGAGGAGAGCTGAAGTGATTATTCTGTGGAATCAAGTCATTAAGTAAAGCCTCTTTTCCTCGTCTCGGTCGCTCATCAGCCGCCAACTTGACATCCTGACCCCCCTCCCATCCCCTTAACATTTAATTTATTGATCTTCATTTTATTTGAATTTGCGAAGAGCCTCGTGCGCCTGTTTAAATTAATCCCAGTTAATTTCCATCCCACCCGTGAATGAATGAATAAGGCCTCTGTTTCAGGAGGCCACCCAGTTTTATGAGAATCTGCAGTGAATTAGAAAATCTGTCAGTGCTGCTGGAGGATATGCCCCGTCATTCCACCTGTAAAGAAGGACAGAAAAAAGGAAAAAAAAGAAAATGTGCTTTTGTCTATTATCTCATAGGCTTACCTGACATGAGTTAACCCAGAGGTCAACAACATCTGTAGAGCGTTGCAGGAATCGCTGGTCTGGAGAGACGAGCTGAGAGAGACCTTTGTTCGGATTCTGACTAGCAAATCTGCTCAAGCAACCATGAGAAAAAAACCCTTACATTTACAGAAAACATAGTCAAAAATTATTAATCAGTATTTTTACTGATACTGTATATTCATTCATTCATTCATTCATTCATCTTCTAACCTGCTTACATAATTCGGGGTCAAAGGGTAGCCCATCAAAATGCAACTCAATGGTACAACCAGGACAGGAATACTGTATTTATATCCAAGTTCATATCCCCATAGCTCAGGTCTTTTTGTATGAAGTTTACCATGTTCTTCCAATGCTTCTGTAGGTTTTCTCTGGTTTCCTTCCACAATCAAAAACATGGAAGCTTGATTGGTGATTCTAAATTGCCCATAGAAGTAAGTGTTGGACTGGAGACCAGTTCAGAGTGCTTCCTGTCTTTCATTCAGTGACAGCTACAATAGGTCCCTGTGACACAGATTAGGAATTAGTGTAGACACTGGATGGATGGATGGATGGATGGATGGATGGATGGATGGATGGATGGATGGATGGATGGATGGATGGATGGACTTTTGCGACCACAGTCGAAGGGACTGTCACAGAGCTCTGCATCGCCCTAGGCTGAACGCAGCTGTCACACTGCTGACACCCTGCTCCATGGGTTCTCTTTCTCCCTCAACTCCAACATTCGTCCTGCTTAAGTATAACTGGTTCAGTCCTGGGATCAGTCTCGGTTTAGTCTGGAATATTTGGTAATTAAATAACTTTATATCTTTTGAAGATAACCTATCAGGGTTCCTTTTCTGTTTTAGGGTTTATTTTCCATTTCATTTTTAAACTTTATGTTGAACTTTATAGATCACAGGTTTTAGGTCCAGGTTTTAGTATTACATCATCCAAATCTAATGGCCTTCTTGCCAAGTTTGGTGTGAAAGAACTGAAGTTGACATAAAACCGTCGGAATGTACTAAAAAAATCGTATTTCAGACCTTCTCACTTCAACATTAGTGTCTGATCTCCTAACGCTAATGTGGCTAAACGATGAGATCCACACAGCACCACTCCTGATTCTACCGCAATTTGTGGCGGTTATTATAGGAGGAAGTTTATGTAGACTCTGCCGACCCAACATTCAACATAACTCTGGTTATTTCCAGTGTAAGCCCTTCTCTCTCTCATTTTTATTTGCTGTTTCATTTTAAATTGATTACATTTTTCACTTGTTGTTATATTGCAGCCATTTGCTAAAATCATTGAGAGTGATATTTAACTTGGTCCTAAGTATTCAGACCCACAGTATTCGCTCCAGTCCGGTTGGATGGTAAACATTGGTCTCTCCAGAGATGCTCAACTGGGTTTGGTTGGACCATTCAAGAACAGTCACAGAGTTGTTGTGAAGCCTCTTTTATTGAAGTTATTTTAGCTGTGTGCTTAGAGTCACTGTCTTGTTGGAACGTAATGTCCTGAGCACTCTGGAGAAGGTTTTCGTCCAGGATACTGCTACATTGTGGTTTTCTCCACACATACCGCTTAGAATTAAGGCCTTAGTTTTAAGACTAGAGAATCTTATTTCTCATTATCTTGGAGTCCTTCAGGTATGCTTTAATGTGTCTTACACTGAGGAGAGACTTTCATCAGGCCATAAAATCTTTACTGGTGGAGGGCTACCATGATGGTTGACTTTCTACTACTTTCTCCCATCTCCCGACTGCATCTCTCCTTGGGTTCTCCATTACCTTTCTCACAAAGGCTCTTCTCCTCCAATAGCTCAGTTTGGCCGGACCAAAATGTAAGTCGCTCTGCCAAACTGGCATTTGGCAGAATGTAAGAGCGACTGCCAAATGCCCAACTGTAACTGTCCTGGTCGTCCCAAACATCTGCCATATTATATGTAGGCTACTGTGCTCTTTGGATCCTTAACTGCAGCAGATTTTTTGTAACCATGGCCAGATCTGTGCATTGCCACAATTCTGTTTCTGAGCTCTTCAGGCAGTTCCTTTGACTTCATCATTCCCATTTGCTCTGACACGTTACGGTGAGCTGTAACGTCGTATATAGACGGGTGTGTGTCTTTCTTATTCAAGTCCAATCAATATAATCAAACACAGCTGGACTCTAATGACGGTGCAGAAACATCTAAAGGGTGATCAGAAGAAATGGACCACAAATGAGTTAAATATATGAGTGTCACAGCACAGGATCTGAATACTTCGGACAACTTTGAATTAAATTTTTTTAAAATAAATTAACAAAATATCTATGTTTTTTCTGTTAATATGGGGAGCTGTGTGTACATTAATGCGGAAAAAATATAATCTTAAATCATTTTAACAAATGACTGCAATATAACATATAACATAGTGTGTAAAATTTAAGGGTGTCTGAATACTTTCCGTAACAACTGTATATATATTATACTGTATATATATTATACTGTGTATATATATATTATACTGTATATATATTATACTGTATATATATTATACTGTGTATATATATATTATACTGTATATATGTTATACTGCCAAAAGTTTGTGGTCAATGACCCTGAGCACAAAACCTCCATTATCACACGCTGGATTGTTATTATTAGAGAGAAAAACCACCAGTGTTCCACACAAAGTCCTGATTTTACCACCACTGAAACCCTTTGGGATAAACTGGAATGGCGACTGACCCACCCCAGACCTCCTTACCTGACATTAGTGTCTGATCTCACTAATACTGTTGGTACTGAATGAAGAGATATCTCACATTCAAGCACAACATTGGACTGGAGGTCTTACTAGAAGACTGGAGCTTCATCCAATAGCAGAAATGGACAGACGATCTTTCTAAATATTCAAATCTTTCAAATATAAACCTTTTTGTTAGGTGACTTTTGGCAATGGTTTCTTTTTAATCTTTTAACATCATTGTGTTTGTTCCATTTCTTCATCTACATTCGTCACATCTAAACAAATGACAGCCCGAGTGTGGTGTGCGCTATGTGTGTGTGCTTTGTGTTTTTCTGGAACATTTGTTTGCCTAATGTTTGTGTTTATTTGAATAGTAATGGACATGGCATGTAAATGGAGTCGTGTGTGAATACTGAACAAAGCCGTCTGACTCCCAGGTGGCCTATTCAAGCCTAGGAAAAAATAGGCAAGTGTGTATTTGTATGTTTGGTTGGTGGTAGTGGGGTCATTTCTAGTGTGTTTATATTTCATTTATTCTAATCAATAAAATGAGACTTTTTTTTTTTTTACATGGTTCTTTGTAAAGAAGTTCTATATTCCGGTTAGAGAGTGGAAACAGCAGGAGGGTCGGAAGGATTTGCCTAATTTGAGTGGATAATTTACAAGTCCTTCATGCGTTTTTCAACAGCGTCACCCACCCAAGACGAACAGTTTTGCGTTTAGTCAGCCGTGTGCAATGCGGCCACAAATTATACAACTTTGCAGTAATGATCTCAGAGCGCCGGCTGTGTTTGATGTTTGCAACGAGAAACGAAAAGACAAAGTGTCGAAGGCGAAACCTGCTTGTTTTTAGTGACTCTTAGCAATCTGTTGTTTGTTGTTTACATTTTTTGATTATCTGGCAGACACGATACTATAACATTTACAATAAAATCCCGTAAAATATCTTTTTTACATCTTGGTGATGATCTGCATGAGCAATAATGGTAGAAACCGAAACCTTTGCACATGCTGGGAATTCTCTTGATGCGCACAGTTGGGAGTAGAAATAAGAGATGGAAGAAAACAGAATAAAACCAACACCATCGTTCGGATTTACGTTTACAAGTGCCGGATTACTTAGCGTAAGAAAATGTTCATTCGTCTGAACATCAACATCATCCTTCTCATCCTCATTGTTTCTCCAATAAAGAATGGAGTAAAATGTCGCTATTAAAGCGTTTTTTAAAAAAGTTTTACATTTCACATTGATTCGATGTACAAAAACATGTCAAACACTGCGTTACTGCGACATGTGTGTTAAGATTTTAATCATTGTAAAGTGTGTATGTTTAGGCAACGCTGCTGATTACGGAACTGCTGCAGCCTCCATTTTAGCATCTTGACATCTGGTGGTTTGAAATTCAAGTCAAGCAACTTTCTTGCAAATGTTTTATCATAAAATGTATGAAAAGGTCTAAAACCGAAAATCATAGATAGATTGGAATACCAACATTTATGTGTGAATGGTGTAAAGAAAACACTTATTAATATTCGCTCATTCATTCATTCGCATTTACAGTATTTGGTCCTTATTCAGTGCTGGAAATAAAACTCAACCACAGTTGAGTTAGCAGTTAACACCTCAACCACTGCACTACAATGGTCATGTTGGATGTTCCAGCATATTCGGTGGTACAAATACTGTTCAGTCACCACAAACTTACAAATCCAAGAGCAATAAAATACAAATAGAGATATATATAGTTGGACAAACAGACAGACAGATAGAATTGTTTTTTTTAGATGGGATAAACATTCTCTGTTGTTCACTTTTGCAATCGCATGTTTTAAAGCCTGAAGCTAAAAGCTCATCCCAGTCACACCTTCCATGAGAAGCCATTGTGTTTAAAGGCCAGCACCTCCACTTTCATCAACAAAAGACTATAGCCTAAAGATTTTCTGAGGCTGAAAGCAGAGACGCTGATATTCACAGCAAACTTTTGCTTTGTTTCCTTCACCTTCTTTTCCTCAGGGATGTTTCCAAACACGCCCAGTTGCTATTCTTCTACCTTGAATATATGCCAACCCGAATTTTTCACTGGACAACTTTAACCTAGTATGAAAAAGAACTAAAAGATGCTGATTGTGGGACCTGAAAGATGAGTTAAATAGGAATGAATAGAGAAGATAAAGACTAACATTACTGTGTTATAGGACATCCTTGTTGCCATTATTTATTGTTATTGTTCTTGTGCAAAACAAACCAATTTGGTTTGGTTTAGGACAAGAATATTGGCTGTAATTTTTGGATTTGAGATGAATTATGGAAAGATGGTGTACTTTGATTGTACTGGAAACAAATTCCCGGAACTATAGATAAATACTGGAATATGGCATAAGAGGGATTTCTTTCTATCGTTGTTGTCGTTTTTCCTTTTGATCACGCAAAAAACGTCCTTTTGTGATGTTCATGATATGGTCTGTGGTCCATGGCGTAATTTGACATTAGCTGCTTGGTCAAATTCAACTTCCTGTTTGTCTTTTCTTGCTCCATTGGGCTTATCATGTTGGTATGGAAAGTTTGATTTGTGGCCTGAATATAGGAATGTTTTCCTCTTTTTATCTGGGTGGTTTTTTTTAGCCTCTCGGTCATATGTTTATGTAGATCCACAGAACCATTTGCTTTCATTAACTGTCTTGTAAACACAGAGCAGAAACTACCCAGTGGAGTTATTCTAATTCTGCATAGTAATTACTATTGGGAATAAAAAAAGACAGCAGATTAGTTGTGAGTCTCTAACAAGCCAAATAAATTAGACCATGTGAGTGATTAGGGCCAGATGTGTGTGTATGTGTGTGTGTAATATACAGTCACAGAAAAGTCCAAATGTATGGATGAAGGTCTATTATCATCAGTTCACATTCATTTATTCATTCGTTCATTCATCTTCTAACTTTCTTATACCGTAATTCAGGGTCACAAGGGTCTCGCAGAACACATAGGGCAAAAGGCAGGGGTACACCCTGCCAAATCCATCCATAAACGAACAACCACTCATACTCACTCCTATGGCCAGTTTAGAATGACGAATCATCCTAATTTACTTGTTTTTAGACTGTGGGAGGAAACCGAAGCACCCGGAGAAAACCCACACTAGCATTTGTAGCTCTGCACAGCAAAACCCCTTGACTGGGAATCGAACTTGGGACCTTATTGTTGTGAGGGGACCGTGCCTCCCCTCATAGACTGATGTCTGGCAACAGGCATGGGTACAGCC
>JAOTRA010000019.1:2443730-2453742 GCA_026260255.1 Pseudolaguvia tuberculata
AAAGAGTATTAGAGCGTGTTAGGTACTGAAGTGTACTAAAGAGTATTAGAGCGTGTTAGGTACTGAAATGTACTAAATAGTATTAGAGCGTGTTGGGTACTGTTAGTTGCGTATCTACAACCCACACAGTGGATAATTTGTTGACTCTTTTTGACCCCCGGCTGCTTTTTAAGACTCCTCTGTTGGAAGCTGGAATTCCCGAACGAGGAAAAAGTGCCTTTAGTGCGCACTAAACTCAAATCAGCTGCGCCCTAAAATACCAATATGTTTGGTAATAAATTTTCTGGCCCACTTTGCTAATGACTCGAAAGAACATTTGCTGTTCGCAGGCCAAAATTGTGGCATTCGCAGCTGCCTCCACCACTCCGGGCATTTCGGTTCTGTCTCATTCACAGGACACTCCGACTCTCCAGCGTTTGGATTAGTTTAAAGCTGAATTCCCATCGGAGGAGGGTGGTGGTGGTGGTGGTGAGGAATAGGGGAGGGCAGAGGGGTTAGAAGCCATGTAACAAAAACACATTAGGCAAATGTCTGATTAACCCTTTATTCTCTGAAGTACTTTAGTGACAGAAAGAAAACGTTCATTAAATAAGCATTAAAAAGGCAATTCCTATGTGTAATAAATGGTGGCGTCATGCCGATTAATAGAGAAACTGGTGTCATGCCGAGTAAAGATCTCTGATAAGGACATCTGATTTAAATAAAAAGTCTAGACAGACGACTCAACTTTCTTTGTATCTAATTCTAAGCAAGATCTAATCTAAACTGAAGTTTGTATCTAATTTTAAGCAAGTATTCTTCTTACAGATTTATTCCCTTCACTATTCTAGTAACCTAGACTAGAATAGGGGTGGGTCAGTCTCCATTCCAATTCATCCAAAAGGGTTCAGTGGTGGTAAGATCAGGACTTTGTATGGAAAACTGGTGGGTTTTTTTCACTCTAATAATAATCCAGCATGTGATAATGGAGTTCAGGGGTTTTGTGCTCAGGGTCATTGTCATGCTGGAACAGTGTTTCAGTCTCTTAGTTCCTGTGAAGGAAAAATGAGTTACTACAACCTGCAAAAACATTCTAGACCAAATGTGGGCTTCCAGATTTGTAGTAACAGTTTGGAGAGGAACCACATATGGAACTGATGGTCAGGTGTCCATCAACTTTGTAAATTGTAAGAAAGCTAGCATCAAAACAAAACCCTAAATACATGAACATTAGTATGCTTAGTATGTAGACAAAGTTAACAAAAACAGGGTGTGGTCAATATTACAGGCTCCCTCTGACGGTGATGAACAGGAGTTTTTCCAGATGCTTAGAGTTGGCAGGACAACATTACATAAGTACTGTGAAGCACAAACAAACTGTTTAATTAGTTATTTATTATTTATTTTACTCCTATTTATTTGCTTTTTAAATAAATGTAATTAATTCATTATAATTTATTTCTTTTAAGACTGCTTATAAATATATAAATTCATAAACATTAATTTATTTTGATTATATTTTTTTCGTTGCTCTATGTATTTATTTATTTTCTTTAATTATGTTTTTGTGTAGTCCTTTATTTATCAATTAATATGTTTACCAATTAATTTATTTATTGAAATAGGTATAAATTTATTAATTTATTACTTTGCTCATTCTTTTATTGTTTGATTGCTTTGTTTATCTATTTATTTTTAATTTGATTGCTATTGTTTTGTTTTTTCATCTTAAAATTGCATTGAAATCTTTATCCCCAGTTCATCCAGGGACACTGGAACTCACCAATCACCAATCAACCTAGCATACATGTTTTTGGACTGTGGGAGGAAACCGGAGAATATGGAATAAACCCACGCAAGCACAAGGAGAATGTACAACCTTCGCACAGAAACACAGCTAATGTGGAATCGAACCCTGAACCTTCTTGCTGTAAGACAACAGTGCTAATCACTAAGCCACCAGGCCAATTTTATATCTGGATACAACAAAATCTCATTGTAAGGGGCATCACAGTGTACTGTGACCAAACACATCACACCTTAGGGCAGTTCAGAGCAACAAAGATGTTTAGGTAGGAGCAAACCTGAGAACCCGGAGGAAACCGACACAGACAGAAACACAACACTGTCAATAAGCTCAGGCTCGGGTTCAAGCTACCAGAGACAGCAACTGTACACCATGAGTAAATATAATAATATACAGGGGGATAAAATCATCGTATCTGATAACGGCACTTTTTAAGTTCTTACAAGGTGACACAACCGTGTGTAGGTGATGATGAGATGATATCCAGGTTTTATCCAGAAAATAAAACACTGCTGAAATAGACGTATTGTTTCGATGGTAGTCATCTGGGAAACGGGATATTTTCGGCTGGACCCATGTTCTTTTTGACTCAATTACAATTACTGTATTTGGCAGACACCCTTATCCAGAGCAACATACAACTAAGCAGTTGGGTGTTAAGGGCCTTGCTCAGGGGCCCACAGTGGCGGCTTGTTGTTGCTGGGTTAGTTAGTCCAACATCTTAAACACCAAGCTTCCCACACATTTAATCATCAGCTCAATGAGTCTTTTCTTAATTCATATTAGGCTGATCCTCATTGTTAAACAACCCTTCTATTGGGCTCTGTGTGAGCAGCGTCAATGTGAATTGGTTAAAATAGAAGAGAGACTGACCTGTGCTAAGATGGTTACGTTTACATTTACAGCATTTGCCAGACGTCCTTCCAGACCCACTTGCATTTATACAACTATTTTATACAACCGAGCAATTGAGGGTCTGAGAATTGAACCCTGATCCTCCAATTATTAGTCCAACACCGTAATCACTGGGCAGTATTTGTAATTGTATTTAATGCCCAACACACACACACACACACACACGCAAACACACGCAAACACACACACACACACACACACACACACACACACACACACACACAAACACACATACACACACACAAGTGGGAAGTGGTAGCCTAGTGTTTAAGGTGTTACTAATACCAGAAAGACTGGGGATCGAATCCCACCTCCCCCAAGCAACCACTGTGGGCCCTTGAGAAGGTTCTTAACCCACAATTCTCAGTTCTCAAAATGTAAATTTTGTAATAAAATTTTTTTAAGACTAAAATGTAAGTTGCTCTGGATAGGAGCGTCTGCCACATGCCGAACTGTAACCTGTAACTGTAACACACACTACCAACACCTGATTGATCACCAAATGTTATCACATAAAACATTATTTACTTAAATAGAAAATTAAATCAATATCTTTACCTGGGCCAGGGGTCTTCTGTGCATGTTCTCACTGTGTTTGGGTGGGTTTTCTCTGGGTATTCCGGTTTTATCCTATTTCATGCTATGGTCCAAAAACATATACATTAGGTTGATTGGTGATTCTAAATTGACCATAGAAGTGAGTGTGTGTGTTTTTATCTATGCGTGGCCCAGACATGAACTGCCAACAGACTCCAGCAGACCCCTGTGACTCTGAATTAGGGAATAAGTGGGTTAGAAAATGAATGACGGGTTAGCATGAGAATTTTAGCACTGAAATTTATTTTGATTTGGGCAGAAAATGTCAAAAAAGGTTTTATCCAGAGAAAATGGAAGAAGACAAACCTACTTTTTAAAACAGAAACAACCTATTAGACCTGTTTATTTATTCTGAATCATAAGCCCCTACCCCATAATATAGTTTAAAACTGAAAGGATCAAGCCAGTGCTAAAGCAGGCCTGATGGAGCAGGGTTATATCGGGCCAGAGCTGTTTATTGCTCGTTATTTCCTCTCATCACTAAATTAGCTTGGCTGTTGCTACAGGCTTCCTTCCTCTTCTGCTCGCTCCAAAACGAAGGGGGACAAGACGAGGCAGGAGGCAGGAGGTGAACTATTTGGAAAGCAGCCCAAACTACTTAAGGATGGTGACGTTTTGCAGAAACAGGTGGTGCGAGTGACATAATATTGGCTCGAGCGTAAAACACTGACATATTACTGCCTACCAGGCTGCCAGGAAAAGTAATTACGCTGTCAATATGAACAAGTACTCGTTATATACGACTGGCACGTTTGCTAATGAGTGCCTTGAAATCACCGTTTATTAAATTTGTCTCGATTTGGATAGCGCTTTTTTATTATTAATATTATTATTTTGTTCTATGAAGTCTAAACTTGTTCTATTTAGCCGAAGGCGCAGGACCAGGAAGCTATTTCTGTTCGTCCACTCTTAACTTCTGGCCCGGAATGCTTTCGAAGCGGAATGCTGTTCAGAATGCAGGGAAAATATATTTAGTTCTCACCAACAGACGGCGAAAGGCACCAGCGTGTCTGGCTCAGCAGGGCAACAGCTACTTTTATCACGGTGTGAACTTTCTATTGAGCTAATCTGCTGCTCAACTCCTTCGGCCCAATTAAAAACTGGCATTGACACCATTTCTGGTCAGACACTCCGTGAAGAAAACCAGCACTAAATATGCAATAAGATGCTGTCCATGGTTTTCCGATTTAAACGGATTTGGACATTAATCCTAGTCCCGGGTCTAAAAGAATTTGGTCCAGATCCCGTTTATTTTAGCAGTTGTTAGTTAGGGGTCTTGCTCAGGGTTCCCATCAGGATCAACTTCATGGTGCTGGGAAGGAAAGCTTGGTCTTCCAATTAGCAGTCCCAACACCTTAACCGCTGGGCTATCAGCAAATAAAATGAGTCATTTGACCAGACATAGATTAATTTCTTTCCTTAAACAAGAAGGAAATGATAAATGAGTTATTACTGGCATATGTCAGGACCGACATGGACCCTGTCATATATCTGTCATTCTTGATATCTAATGTCATTTCATTAAGAGGGAATATTAAATAATACTTAATGTCATGGTTCCTGTACTGTACCTGGACACACGCGAATGGGACTTTGGTGTTTCTACACTGCATGACATCTTTCCCACACTGGAACTCAATAGACTCAAACACATGGCTATTGTCCAGCATGACAATAGCCATGTGAACAAAGCTTCTGAAATCCAGAAAAAACATTGTGGTTTGTGGTTGGTGTGAATGAACTTTAGGGTGGCTGAATGGGAAAATCCATGGCAGTCTTCAAAATCCAAAGAAGTGTGGACGTTATTATAGGATTAAGAGTGAGAGTAAATCCGGAATAGGTTCTTTCAATACTTTTGCTTATAATTATATGTTCTGACAGTGAGTTGCTGATCAAAGGGTCAGGGATCAAATCCCAGTCGTCCCCCCCAACTTGCCATTGCTTGTCCCCAGGACAAGGCTCTTAACCTATACAACTCCAGAGACACTATATCATGGCTGACCTTTTGCTCTGACTCAGGTCTCACATAGCCAGATCTTCAGACTGACGGCAAAAGGTCTGGGAACCTTGGACATTTTGAATGGCTAATACCCACCAAAAAGGACATATGACTGATAGATAAAACAACCAATCACATGTTATTTTAATCCTGCCCTCTGAGAAAACCCAAAGTAAACCCATGCAAGAATTCGTTCATTCTTTCATTTATTATGCACGTGTAACTTAGATTTGACGTCACAGCTGTGCTTTCTTGTAGCTAGCATTTTATTTATTAATATTTTAATTATAATAAATAATAAGAAACTCATCCGTAATTAATAAATGATAGAACCAAGAAAGTGTTCTTCGTGAACCTCAGAAACGGATTATTTTGGAATCTTTTTCAGCACGTCAAGTACTTTCCCACATTAAGCTCATTAATTAGCGCTAACTCTAGGGGAAATTGGGTTCCTGTGCAGCTGAACAGAGCTCAGCTTGATCCCGGGAGCAGCTGTGCTCTCATATGTCTTCAAGCCGTAGAAACTGGACTGAATGAGAACAATAACTGTGTTGGATGAATGAGAGAACTCTACACAAGTATTTACACGCAGCTCCTACGCAACTGCTGTCTCACTGTTTGTCCTGCGCTGCTAAGCAAAACCCTGTTTGTCCAGCTTGATCGGTGTATTATTGTCTGTGTCTAACAGTGTATGTTCTCTTTACATATCAACCAGACGGCTAGTTTCAAGGCTGCCATATCTATGAGTTTGTTGGGTAAAAAAAAATTTTGTCGGTTATTTGTATGCAATGAAAATATCTATATCATGTAGGATTGCGGAAAGAGAGCAGCAACCAGGAAGTTGTGTGATTAAAAATAAATAAATAAAGTATTGGCTAGAGTTAAGATCCCTCTCCAACAGGCCGGCGCACTTTCCTTTTGATTTATTTTATTTTTAATCATCTTGGAAGCTCGTCCTTATTAGAGCTCCATTGAGATAATAAAGCACTTACCCTGCAGGCAGGCATCTTTTTTCCTCTGACAGTAATTTACATATGATTTATTTAGAGAACAAGAGGCTTGGCTAATTTTATTTGGAGATTTTCCTTTGTTTTAGGAGTCATTAGCAGCTTAGCCTAATTTGATTTGGACAATTTCATCAAGGCCATTTTGGAAAACCTCTCAGAGCTCATCAGAAAGATGCATTTATTGCTAAGTGTGCTCTATTGCATTAACGCACAATAAAGCGACCAGGGACTCCTACAGACGTTTGAGCGGAATCCAGTTAACACTCTGCCAATTCGTTTTTTATTGGGATGCAATCAATTTTTATTCATTTTCCAACCGAATGGTTTTCTTTCATTGTGTGCAGTCTCAGGCTTATTACCGGGATAAACCAATTACTCACATTGTTTGCGCAAAATGCTAATGTTTATGGTGGTGACTTCCTATTTTGAAAAGGGCGGTCGCGTCTGTGTATGCGTTCAACGCCTAACAGGTTTTTCTATTTAACTGGAGGACTCTGGCAAATTCCTGTACGCAGACAGCAGTTTGTGTGTAATGTATCATCTTATAGACTGCTTCCTTTTTTATGTAATAAGTTGGAAAGTTTTGATTTCAGAGTAAGATTTTGACCACAGTAATGTTCTTCAGTCTGATTTTTTTCTGTTTTTCACAAACACAAAGTTCAGTTTCACCACCTACTAATTATAAATGCTTTAATTTACTTACTGTATTTACTGTATTGATTGGTTAGTATTTCTCTTACAGCTACCAGTATTTTTAGCCAGTTTTTTTTTTTTGGGACATCACGTTGGGTCTTTCTGGGTGAGTTTGTATGTTGATTCTAAGTTGCCCATAGGAGTGTGTGTATGTGTGTGTATGGTTGTTCATTTATGTATGGCCCTGCGATAGACTGGCGACCTCTCCAGGATGTACTTTCACCCTGTGTGCGCTGAGATAGGTTCCAGCAGATCGCTGTGACTTTAATATAGGAACTTGTTGGGTTAGAAGATGAATGAATGAATGAATGAATGAATGAATGAATGAATGAATGAATGAATGAATGAATGAATGAATGAATGAATGAGCAGATCTACAATATTGCATTATTACAGGCGTAAGTAGCTATAGCCTCGCAATGGTTTGGAATAAATATGTAATATTTTTTATAGTAATGTTATCTGTTCCAGCTTAACGTTCTCAGACAGTCAAATATTTCTCCAACATTCCTCAGTGCGAGTCTCCGTAAACCCACCTGTGTTACGGTATAATCTGGTTACGGTGAGTGTGTGAAGAACCTTTAACACACTCGATATCTGAGTGCCTTCAGAAGCACATTAGATGTGGATCAGAGACTCGGAGGAATACTTAAGTGCTTCTGAAGACAAGACACACAAAAAGGCTCCAGCACAAAGAAAGCTTCCTAATGGCTCCCATAAGGCTGTGATATCATTTCGATTTTTTTTTTTTTACTTAAACATCCGATAGATAAAGTTTATCTCTCTGAGATTCTCCTGGAGGAACTTTGGACCTGAGTGAAAAAGTATTCCAAAGGTATTCAGCAGTCAACTCCTCTCATTCACTCTTTGTCTTTCTGTCTTTGGGTCTGATTTGAATTATATAGAAGAAGATTCCAGGAAAGTTACTTTAACGGAAAGAAACTCAATAATTTCCAGCACTTTCAATAAAAAAACCATTAAAGATACTTTGGGTAAGAATCACAAACATTGCTTGCACTTAGCATCCAAATCTCGCCAACCAAAGTAGCAGGAGAAATTTTATTTTTATTTTATCACATAAATATTACAGATTGGAGGTGGCGTGGTGGCTTGGTCACCTCACAGCAAGAAAAAGGGTTAAAAGATGACTGAATGAATGAATGAATGATGAATGAATGATGAATGAATGAATGAATGAATGAATGTTACAGATTAGTAAATGGAAGTGAGAGAATAGAATTAACTATAATGCAGTGCCATCATTCTATATACAGTTAAGGGCCTATCTTAAGAGTCCAAAAGTGGCAGTTTGGTGGTCATCAGCTTATCAATAACTCAGAGTCTTACAGGGTTAATCCACAGTCTAAAGAATTTAGTGTTCAGTGTGCGGGTTTTACTTACCGTCTAGCCGTTGTCACTGAGTAGTGTGACGCTCACCACAAAATTTCTCTCTATGAACGTTGATTTGTTCATAAAGCATATGAGGGCATGTGAGAGTTCCTGGCTGCCCTGAGGAAAAGTTTACCTATACACTGTCCTTGCATGGGGCTCAAAAGTGTGTTTTAACAGTAAAATAACTGTTACAGAGTAAAACTGTTGCTTGTTGAATATAACAATTACAATATTACAATCACTTCTCGACTCTCATCAAGAAGATTCTAGGTTCGATTCCCAGGC
The DNA here is from genome assembly GCA_026260255.1 of Pseudolaguvia tuberculata. Lineage (NCBI taxonomy): Eukaryota > Metazoa > Chordata > Actinopteri > Siluriformes > Sisoridae > Pseudolaguvia > Pseudolaguvia tuberculata. The sequence continues at coordinate 2,452,405 of JAOTRA010000019.1, forward strand.
AAGGGGTTTTTCTGTGCAGAGTTTGCATGTCCTTCTGTGCTTGTGTTGCTATTCCATAATAAAGGACACATACATACATGTTTTCTGACTGTTGATGGAAACCCAAATAGAACATGCAAACTCCACACAGAAAGGCCTCTTGTCTGATAATCGAACCCGGGCCTTCTTCCTTCAGCACCATTAAAAACTAAACCATCTTGCTGTCCAGTATCATTCATTCATCTTCCAACCCGCTTATTCGCTAAATCGTAGTCACAGGGGTCTGCTGGAGCCCATCCCAGTGTATATAGGGCGAGAGGCAGGGGTACACACTCAATTTAGAATCACCAACCTACATCTATTTTGGATGGACAGTTGGTGTTTTGCATTGTATATGATTTGATTTTATTTAATTATTTGTTCACTATATGTTGTACTGCTATTATTATTAATATTATTATTATTATTATTATTTAAGCTGACTTTTCAGCAGGGTAACCTTTTCTTCTTCGAAATGCTTTCAGCACACTGGCAAGATGACAAGTGATCATTGATCTGTCTTTACTTAGAAGGAGCCGTATTAAATAATGTATGGCTGCGCGTGCATTAACCTCTGCCTGCGCGTCCTCACGCTCCATTAGCGTGATCTCTACAGCCTTTGAGGTCCTCTGGCTTTCATTTAATTAAATTGTCCCATAATGAAATCTCCCATAACGAGATTAATTTTAATTATTTATCAACGGACAATCTGAGTAAGAAGGGACCATTAATAATGCACAAGGGCCGATAAACATTTTTCAATTCGCTGCCTTTTGCTTTTGTAAAAGGTGCCATTTATTAAGAGGACATTGATGGAGGTCAAAGATAAAAACACATACCTGTAGGGCAAACAGGTGACTGACAGGACTTGAATACCCATAATGCACATGCTCTATATTATAGAAGGAATGCAAGACCATATGCCTGACAGATGAATTAATGGACCAAAAATCAGTTTGAATGATTTTTTTAATTTCTATTCAAAAGGATCTGTAAATACAGTACATTAAATATCAGAAATAAAAGTTGACACAGGTGAAATGATAATATAATTAGTGCATATTAATGAATAAATGGACTTGTGATGTCTATTTTAGTTAATTATTTTATTTGTATTTATGGGGGGGTGCGGTGGCGTAGTGGATTGCACAATAAGAAGGTCCCGGGTTCGAATCCCGGGCCGGGATCTTTCTGGGCGGAGTTTGCATGTTCTCCCCGCGCTTGCGTGGGTTTCCTCCAGGTACTCCGGTTTTCTCCCACAGTTCAAAAACATGCAGATTAGGTGGATTGGTGATTGTAAATTGTCCATAGGAGTGAATG
>JAOTRA010000019.1:2564450-2580397 GCA_026260255.1 Pseudolaguvia tuberculata
ATTAAAATTTCAGGCTGCAGGAATGATCCCTCTATTCTGGAAGTGAAAGTTTTTCTAGTGTTTCCAAAAGGTTTGACAGTCTTCCACAGGTCCTCTATTTTGTCTTGTTTTTACATTACAGTCTATGTTACAATTTGAAAATGGAGGTCGCAAAGAATGGAAATAGTTTTAGCTGATTCCTTTATAACCTGATCAGTCACAGTAATATAATCTAATCCACACTGCATGCACGCATTGTATGTGCCTGCTCTTTGATGCTGCGTGAATGCCATTTATAGATGCAGAAAAAATACTGTAGGATAGATAACGTTGCATTAATTCAGATATAAGACAACATTCTTACAGAATTGCTGTCAGAATAAATAATTAATATTACAATAATGCAAGGAAGTGTTGCAAGGCTGTATTACCAGACTGATTAATTTAAGGTAACGAGTCCAATCATTTATTAAGTTCTATATAACTCATTACTTAATATACATCAAACTTAACCACTAACCACTAACTTCAAGTGCAAGCACAAAGGGGACTTGGTGGGGATTTATCTCCTCTTACATTGACAACAAAAACGGTAATATAAAGTTTATTAAAGTACATTAAAAATATTCTTAAAATCAAAAGGCAAAAATCCCAAACCTTCCTTTTTGCATGATACTTTTACATTATTCTATTTTATTTGTTCATCTAAATGTTCTATTTATATCTTATTTTTCTGAGATCTGTTTTCAGTTGAAAGGCAGAACAAACATTTGGCAAATGCTCTTTTTTTTTTTTTTAAATAAATGTAAACAGCATTACGCCTAATAACAATTTTGTACATTTCCTTTTCTTTTATTTGATGACTTCTTTACATTTAAGTCCTAAACAATTTCACTATATGTTGTACTGTGCATCATCATGTATGTGAAATGTTTATACATATCCGTGTGCACAAACAGAAGCAAACAAAAAGATTGTTCACCTGAAGGCCCGCCCTCTTCCTCTGGGTGGTGTGTATCCACTGTAATACCGAGCCCGCGATGAGAAACTTCCGCCACGTGAGCGGAACCGGGCACGAGGAAACCCGCGGTCTGTGGTGCTGATACCGGGTCGATTTGTTCTCTTTGCCCCGACCTTTTAAAACAATGACAAGTTGCGAAGAATGTAGTATTAAAAGACAAAATATGGTGGATTGGTGATATTTTTGACTGCAATGCAGTTCAAAACACAATTTGTGGATTAATGTGAAAGTTAGATAGAGTGAATGTCCAGCATGTGGACATTAAGTTTTAAAGGCCTGTTACTGTGTAAACATTTCCAGCAATAACGTCAACAATTATTAATTGTACATATTGTAACTTTATATTTAAATCAATCATTTGCTGTATATGAACCTCCCTTTTCATTTACATCTGTATCTACATTCACAATGTATACAGTATATTAGCTTGAATTGGGAGATTTTGTACACAACTGCATCTAAACTATGGCAATACATAAATTGAAAAAGATGAGTATTGAATGACACTTCAAATATTGTGCAATTGTATAGATAGATGGATGTCTGTTCATGTGATTCACCTTTATCTGCCTTCCTCGAAATAAGGACTCATCCAGTGCCATTGCTGTCCTAACAGATTCCTTGTCTGCAAACTCTATATACGCGAACCTGAAATACAGGACATTTGGGTCAGATGGGTGAAATGGAATTAAATGAAGACGCACAAAATGTTTATAGTCAGGACAGCAGCAGCAGGAGCTGATAAAGAGAATCAAAACCTCCCAACCTTCCAAGGTGGGATATGTGAAGAAAAACATTTCACTATTATGTTGTACTAATATATACTGTATGTGTAGCTTTTAATCTTATCTTAGAACATGCACTAAAGGATATTTTACAAAGCTAGATTTAATTTGAAGCTGCATAAATTATATGACCACAAAATTATCCTGTCTCTTACGTTATGTACGATTTTATTTGTATCCACAAAATTGCAGACCAGAAAATATGATGCAGCAACAAGAAAAAGCATGTGTGAATCAATCAACAGAAATCTTGTTATACAAGGACAAAAAGTACCATACGTCAAGCATAAAATATCTAAAAATAAATGATACTGTTGCAGTCATAGAGAGAACTATGGCATTTGATGATTACCCCTTTGGATGTCCTGTAAATTTGTCACACAGGATAGTGACTCTATTAACAGAGCCACAGCCATGAAAATGAGCTTCAAGTTCCTCTGCTGTTGCACCATAGTCCACCTATAAATTATACAGAAATATTTTGACAGTGTTGTACTTTGTTCAAGAGAGAGAGAAACATGGTGCTTAGAATGAGCTTTTTCTGCTGTGCTTTCATATTAGTTAGTAGCAGAACACATGGCCACCAATACCAAATATAATGAAACACCTTTTGATGTGTCTTTCTGCTCTTAATCATCATTTTATTATCAATTTGCTAACAGGTTTAACTACTATTTAACAAGTAGTTTATGTGTAAAGTACAATATCCAGAAGAGGAGAAACAAAATGCTTACATTTCCGACATAAATTGATCTGCCATCTGCTTCTATTTTCTCTTCAATGGACATAATGACAGGACCAGCTGTAAGGAACAAACAAGTTTCATTTAAGTTAGAATACAGGACAAATACTTCACACAGCACTAGTTAATGCAAAGGGTCTTTAACGTGTTTAGGGTTGAGCAAAATATTGATAGAGCCAACTATTGCGACTAGTTTTCCCCAACAAGTGTATAGATATAAGTGTTTAATGTTAAATGATTCATTTTAAAATATTTAATTAAAACCACCAGAGTATGTGAAATTACTTCCTGCTCTGCTCCTGTCGAAGTATGCATTGCAAGGGGAGAGAGAAGAAGAAAAAAAAAGGACACCGCGACTGTGCATTTTCCCCTGTGACTCCGAATTAGCGAATAAGCAGATTAATGATTAAAAAATGTAAATTCTACAATATGTAATAGATCATGATGTTATAAACATTGATGCGTTTCTTTTTACATAAAACAATTTTGTCGTCCAGTTGGTGCAACATGCAGTGATTTAACATCAATATAAGCCAAAATGTTTTGTTCCATTTCTAAAATGAACCGGGGTTGCCAGCAGAACAGGAGAAATGTACATTGACCCAGTTCTTTTTGTTAGCCATGTCCGACAAGCTGTGTTGTCACACACTTACCAGGAGGAGGACTAAGATTCATCTGTTTCTCCACTTCGTTCTGGAGCTCCTTCAGTTTTTCGGCTTCCTCCTCCATCTCCCTCACCCTGGCTTTAATGGCCTCCAGCTCCTGCAGACATTTTAGACATAACATTTGTATAAAAAAAATAAAAAATTAAAAATAAAAAAAAGAGTACCTGGTATTGTAATACAGGTCCTATGAGGATTTGTACATGTAGACATGCCATTATAAAGGACTGCCCTAAATTAGATGACAGTAATGTGCACATGGTGTGAAATCTGAACAACTAAAGAATAAGCTTTGTAGTAGATTGTGTAATATAGGAAGGCCAGAGACACAAACTTCTCTAACAGAAATACATATAGATACTGAAAGAACTTTTGCACGATGTCCCAAGTGAAAAATCAGCACCAGTGTATGTCTGTTAGAGGTGGTTAAAATAAAGCATAAATCCAAGGACAGCTCTAAATATTTATTGTTAAAGACAAAGGCAGGTTACATTCTAATAGTTTTAAGGCTGACAATTAAATACTTGAATGATTATAATTATTTAACAGAAGCGTCATTGATTAACCCACCCACAAACATTGCACACTTATTATTCACAAGGTCACCTGCCGCACTCTACTTTCAACCAGTGAGTGAGTGTAACCGCTTCAATAACCCAACATCAGCAGTGCAACCAAAGTAAACGATGCATAATGCACCTGCATAAAAAAGCATTAATTTATATGTTGCTAAACTAAAATGTATATAATAAAATATTTACAGATAAACATTAATAATTCACAAATTGGAGCAATTATAAAATGCAAAAGTTATTTTGAATGCTTAGTCGAAATTATTACTTTTTTGACTATTAATCGGCACCAGAATTTTATCATCATCATAGTCATGATAGTGTATTCAATTTCCTACTTCCAATTTTTTTATGAGAGACTTATATTCTTTAGAAAACATGTTCTACCAGTCAGTGTCACGAGGGATGCGGGGCTGTAATACCAATGTAGACAGAAGCCTGTTGCAAAGCGCCCACGCGCACACAGATGAACCACTCTGCCAAGCACATTTAGAGACATGGGTAAAAAAAAAAAAAAAAGGGGGCACATGCACAAAACCTGGGCTTTGGGTTGAAGTGGGGATCCATAAGAATATCCAGCACTTTAATAATAAATAGTAGTATCAAAAATGTTAATACACAGGAATCGCCTTATCATAGGAGCAACCAATAGATATCGATTGTGGAGAAATCCGACGCTTTCACTGATCAACAATCGTCTGGATAATAAACGAAAGCCAAAATCATTCTAAACCCTGTGAGAATCATTTCATACCTCCAGTTGATCAGTAGTCCCTGTGTTTTACCCAATTACCGTTTAACACCGGCGCCTCAATCCGTTTAAGGGAAAACCGAAACAATGTAGATTAACTTCATCGGATGCTTCATTCGGATACTTCATCGGAAATCATTCACACACTGAAGGTTTGCGACAACGATTAAACACACTAACGGACACGGAATGGCGTGTTGCCATCCTTAAAAACACACACACACACACACACACACACACACACTCTATGATGCTCTTGTGGTAGTGCTGCATTGCAGGGCAGATCGCACTAAGCCTAACCTATCCCACCACCATTTCTCTTTACACTTTCCTTTACACACCCAAATCGGGCTAATATCAATATAAACGTTTATGATCAGCTCGGAATCCGTTTAATGATACATAATTCCTGACAAAGGTTCTCGGATCTGTCCGATTATTGAGAAAACATAACATCTAATATTATAATTAAATGTGTTTAACACAAACAATGAATGGATATTTCTAGGGACCAAAAACAAATACGCACAATCATTTAACAAACGAGCAATAAATTAGAATCGTTTAGGATTAGCCAAAAATATATAATACTCAGCAATAGTCCAGAAAAAAAATTAATTGTTTTACAAATAACATTAAAATCTAATGGACTATTTAACGATCCCATATCCGATTAAATCGCAGTTACCTCAGCATTACGCCTGTAAATTAGCCGAACAAACAGCGTAACAGTGTCAAAGCTGCGGTTGTTAGCATTACAGCTAACAAAACCTTTCTATCATCGCGAATAAGAAAAGAGGCGTGTTTTTTACCGTGAGCTTTTCGCCTCTCTGCAGACAGCAGCGGCGTTAATGGCGGCCTGTCCTATCCTCCAACATTAACCCCTCAGGCATTTTTGCGACGAAGGTTTTTTCTCCCCCCGCCAGCAAAACCAAAAAAACCTCATGTTGCGCCAACATGGCCGCCAACATCGTGCGCTAAAGCTAATACAGCGAACACCGCGAGAGCCACAATGGCGGACCGCGCCAACGGATTTAGTTCTCCATATAGAGTATATAAATATATAGGTAATTTAGAGTATTATAGGATTTTTTTAATCAAACAGAGCGGAAACTATAGACATTTGATTAAAACGAGTGGCATGTTTCTAAAATCGGACTATCTAATAACGTCCTAAACTCACCGGGTCTTCGATAGCGGCGTCTCCCTCATCTAAGCCAGGTTCTTCGTCACCAACACCCGGATCCTCCAGTTCTGGGTGACCGGGGTCTGAGTCGAGCAGAGATTCCTCTGCTAGTCCGTTACCGAACTCCGCCATCAGGCTGATTCCCGCCGCTATCCGAGCGCCTCGTGGTTAGACTCACGCTGCTAAGAGAGCGCGAGGGGCAAAAGGTGAAAAACGGCGGAAATATGCTGCTAAAGTTAAAAAGAGGAATAAAGCGGCCCGTCTCCCTTGAAAAAAACCTCAATCTTTTCCACAGTTCCTCGTTTAACTAACTAAAATATCTTTAGCGCCGTGTCCAGGAAGAACTGAAACGCTATATTTATTAGTTACATTAATATTATTCGGGGGCTAAAAACCAAAATGTGTATTATACGCTTTGCGCCGTGTGATCCAGAACAGAAATGGAAGCCATGGGCGGAGCTAAACGCCACTGCGGGCGTAAACTCAATAGTTTATAGGACAATTTCAATAGTTCAGTTCCACCTACTTTATATATTCGACGCTCCTATTGGTTGTCTGTTTGTGCGTTTTATGTTCTATGGCTAAAATGGTTTTACAAACTCTTTGGTAATTGGATGAAATAGTGTCAATCACAATACATCGACGACAGAATTAAATATACATAATCAATTACATGCGATACAATTTTAACTTTTAAAATTTGTAATCCATATTTTAATTTGTCAGTTTCCAGAAATAAAAGAATAAATAAAAACGAAACACCAAAAAACAAAAAAAGGTCCATCATTTACGTGTACTTGACTAACTCGTTTATTAGTTTAACTCGCTATTTGCATTAGGCAATCGGGGCGGGCACCGTATACTTAAAAAGACCCGGATGAAACATGTCTGTGATTGGTTAAAACCTCGCGTCACATGTTAAACGTGTTCTGCTGTTAATATACACACACGCAATGTCTTTTATTACTATTAGTTTATTTTAAATGTTTGAAGACTCATTGCAAAATGATTAAAAATGTTTTGCAGTAAAGCTTTCACTTTGGTCAGGTTTTATCAAAAAAAAAAAACCCTGCTAGACCAAGTAGACTTTAGATACTTAATATGATAAATGAGGTTTAAATGTAAAGATATACAGATTTTATACAGATTTATAAACATGCAATTTACAGACCATGCTTGATATCAGCATTAAAATCAAGCAACGGCATAGAAAATAAAGGAAAATGTATAGTGCTTACCAGCAAATATAAAGGAATTACGTAATAACAGTTCACAATGTTTCCAAAACACATAAAATGCACAGAAAATGTATATATGTAGAATAAAAAACAAAACAAAAAAAAGGTAGAAATGGGGTCAACAAAACACAGTTAAGTGAAGTTTAGTTTATTTTTCTGTATAAGAAATCAAAGGAGATTCAACACAAAATGAAGGTACAAGTACAGGGGGATAAAACAAGCTTAAACAATATTCTAACATTTCTTAACACTTTCACCATTGGTTCGCAGTATACCAAGACCATCTCCATAAAGATAAAGATGCTATTAAAATCATAATGGATTAAGATTAATCAAAACTGTGATAATAGTATTGAAAACAATAGCAAGTAGTAGTTATAAGTGTTAATGAAAAAAAAAAAGTCAGTCAAAATATGGTCTCCCTGTCTCACTCACTTTCAGACAGGGCAACACTACCATCCTGTTATTTAACCCTGCGTTCAGTTCTTTCTGGGCAAACACGAAAAGTAACGGAGGTGGACAAACAAAAATCGCCACACGTCTCTGAATCCCCACGTATCCAAGTGCTCCAACGTTGTTGTTTTTGGCTAAAGTGTACACACTTTCAGCGTTAATATATCAAAGACCTTTCTGGACTTGCACAAAGTGTGAAAATTCCGTTAGAAAAGTCACTCTCTAAAAAGGTTTTTTTTGGTTTGTTGGTTGTTTGACAAAGTAGGAGAAAGATGATTAACTTTGGAATACCCATTTTCAATAATAGAGTTCCTTTAAAGTTACTGTTTAGCTGTTGCATCTTGTCAAACGATTAATAGTAGCATTAATATGAATAACAATATACAACTTTAAAAAAAAAAAATGAAATGACAAGTTTTCTTTAGTATCTCATTTTCCTTCAAACTTGCGTTTTGTCATAACGTGTAGTTTCTTTATTAAAAATAAGAAAAACTTGTCGAAGACCACAGAAGAAAAAGACAAGTGAAACAAACAAAACAGAAGTAGTACCTCATGGCCATGCTGGAGATGCGTTAGGGGACTTTATAACCCAGCACCAGTACTCAATTTGCACCCACATAAAACACAAGAAAAATATAGGGGTATAAAATGACTTCTCTCCCATAAAAACCTGGTGTAAGCAGTGACTATCCGTAACATGTGTGACAAACTGAAAAAGGAAAGAAAAAAATAGATAGATATATAAAGTGGAGAAATACAATTCATATAACTGTTTTTTTTGTAACACAGATTTATATCAAAATCATTTTCAAAACCGCACTAGCATATAGAACGAACTTTGGCTTTTTGCACAGCGGCTAGGTCTGATCCTTTCCTACCAACAAATCTGACATACAGTAAAATCGCTATAATACATTTATTCCACGCAGTATGGAACCCTTAAATATTTCAGACCTTTAAAGGAAAAAAAAAAGTGCTGCACAACAACCAGTTCAACATTTATGGATTTAGCCAGTGGAGTTTGGGGAAAAAATGATGATTGTCATGATGGCAAATTGAGGATTCATCATTAACAGCCTGCTGAAGTTTTTCCAGATTTTAAGCATCCACAAACTTTCAAAACTTTGTGTCAATAATGTTTTTTTTTACAACATATTAACGACAATTAATATATTCCATACTGCGTGTTATATGACAGTAGGCAGCCCTTTCGCATGAAAGATAAACTGTCGCATTAAAGAAGGTAAAATGGAGAGAGGCGTCTGTTAAGGGCTCTTATTCTGGGCAAATCTAAAGCGCCGTTACTTGTAATGTAATCGCACCGAGCACTAGAAATTCTTTCATAGCCTAAATGCATGGTTTTGATTCTATATTCATTTAAAAAATAGTTTTAAAAAGTCATTCATGACATTTAAGCATTTTTACCTGGCTACTGTACAGACTGGATTCCATCTATTTTTAAATTTCTGATAACATCCATGATCTTATTTTTGTTAAAAAAAAAAATAAAAAAAAAAATCCAAACAAACAAGACATTTTAATATACAAGAACTCTGACTTAAAATTCCGGTGCAGAAGGCTCAAGCGACAGCAGTACCATGTTTATAAAACACTGAATGACTTGAGTTTTAAGGTGGTCCATTGCTAGATTTCCTCTCCAAACAGCTAGCGTGTTTTTGCATTATCAAAAGATTGGATGATAATCAAAACACATGGAAACAGGTGTTTAAAACCGAGACAGAGCAGTGAAAGACATAAAACAAGACTGTTACAACAAAAGCAAACGCATGTCCAGTAAAACCAATTCATTTGATAATTAGTAGTGAAATGATATGGCAACAACTCATTGAAAAATGTTCTGTTTAGGATCAAATCTTGCTGACATCCAAAAATGAAGAGTTTTTCAATCCCACTGTAATGGTGCAGAATTAAAAGAGCGTTAGCTTTAAAAACAAGCACCATTTTTTTGCAGATTAAAAGTATCTAGTGGGTCCAGTTTATGAAGTAGCTCTAGTTTATTTCTTAGCTAGTGCTTCCAGCTGGTGATCTTGAAGCCTGGTTCACGACACCAGTTGAGCCGTTGTTAATTTGCGTTCCAGACTGACCAAAGTTAGTGGTTCTCAAGGTTGCAAGGTGCCGAGGAGAGAAAACATGGTCACGCGCAGCGGCTCTGGACTCAAATTCTACGTTGCACACGTCGCATTTCCCTCTTAACGTTTCACGAGCTGCTGTCTGACCCGTGGCGTTTGACGGCGGACTTTCCAGAACCGTCAGTTGTACCGGTTTAGGTAGAATTGGACGATTTGCTCTGAGCGCATTGTATTGTAGATACGTGCCTGAGCTGATATCCAACTTTCTGGAAGGGTCACTGGTATTAGGAGACTATAGTAGAGGAAATAAGACAAATGCCTTTTTATGTAGTCACATACAACATTTCACATTCAAACAAATAGTCCAAGAAAAATCCTGGAAATTGATCGACAGTGCATATTATTTTAAAAAGTCATTTAAACTTACTAAGTATCTTGGACATAATAAAGACAGACAGATGAAGTCTATGACAAGTAGAACACTTTTTTCCTGTGCTTACATACAAACTTGTATTCATACATAGCTGCTTCATACATTGTGAGTTAATCACAATCAAAGAACAGACTCACTGTCGTAATAGCTACATTATATCCATCTGCACATCAGTCCATATAAGTGATGCACAATATATCCTTTTAGCATCCCAATAAGTAGTGGAAAGTAAAGAATGAAATTTGCTGGTCTCGCTCTAATAAAGTAGCTTTTTCGTGTAATTTTACCTTTTTAAAGAAGCTTTTAAAATTTATAATGTTACTTTCACAAGTTAATTTTCATTGTTGTATTTAACTACATCACATCCATTATCAAGTAAAAAAAAAAAAAATCAATAAAATATAAGGCAAGGGGGACCTTGGGAACTATTTCACTGGTTGATTAATAAAAGAGAACAAAATGCAGCGCTGCTACCTCAAAAGATGGCGACCCAGCTGGATACGAGATCCTGTGGAATTTCTCTGAAACTAACCTCAGTGATATTTACACCATTAATTTGACTACATGTAAGGAAACTGTTTTATTCTGCAGTGTAAACTGTGTTTGCACAGGACAACAGAACCGCAGCTTACAAAAGCTTAACTCCAAACCTGCACAAGCATGTCGAAGTAAGTTAATAATATGAACTGATCTGCAATTTATTGAATTATTGTAAACAAACAATTACAATAGAATCCTCCACTACCCGTTCCACCCATGTTAAAAGTGATATTCTTTCCATATCTGATCGCAAGGTGTGCATATACAAGTCCCACTGCAGGATGTGCAATGTCAAGGCGGGATTATAGTCGACTGCACCACAGTTCTGAATGCATGTGATTTGTAGTTGATATGGAAAGTTTAATAAAGAGTGAAGGTTTAATATTAGCATGTGTACAAGAAACAATCATTTTTGCAGAAAGAAAGTTTATTTAATTAAAATAATTTTACAGTGGATGGATAGAGAACAAGGCTAATACAAAAGATCCTTACCAGCTTCTCTTGTTGTAGCCGCCAACGTTTCTCCTTAGCACGTGTGTTTTGGAACCAGATCTGCACCACTTTGAGGGGAAGACCAAGCTCTGTCCCCAGTGCCTCACACTCTAAAGCATTAGGATGGGCACAGGTCTCATAGCAAGACTGGAGAATAGACAGCTGCAGGCAGTTCAGGTGTGTTCGTGGTCTTCTTGGGGTGGAGTGCTGCTGAATGTAATTGGCTTCTTTTTGGTTTTGACTGGATGGCGCTGAAGTAACTGACATGGATGGGGTCACGACTGAAGATGAAGTGACTATAGGGCGTGAGGTGCTCAGGCCCAGCTGTTCTCTGGACAAAGTATTTATCTTAATCTGACCCTTTTGAGACCAATAATTAATGCCATTGTGTTTCTGAGTTGCGCCAGTAGGAGATTTGGTAATTGTGGTGGTGGATATTTTTTGAACCATGCGATTTGTAGTCCCAGGGATGTGCTTTAGTTGATCTTTTTGATCCTTCTCTTCTGTCTTGTCTGCATCACTCAGTCCCTCCGGTTTGGTCTTAGGAGGGTTTGGGGGAATGGCAGAACTACCGGTCAGTATTGGAACTGTAATTACTGGGGCTATCGCTTTGGGGGCAATTTTAACCATTGTAAATGCATTCAATGCTTCCCCTTTTGTCCTAAGTGCAGATGCATTATTGGCAGTGGCAGTAGATGCCACTTCCTTTGACTTGCTTAGAACAGGAATTTTAGGTGGTTCTTTGACCTCCATAAGCTTTTCAATCTTACGGGCATCACTGCTACTTTGTGGTTTTGGTGGTACCCAGCCAGTAGTTGTTGGGCTAGAGCTGGATTTGGGAGTACTTGAAAATATAGGCTTAGACAGTGGCCAAGTAAATTTTATAAGTGGTTTCCCAACAGCTGCCAATGTCCCATCACTGATGAAACGAACTTCTCCCTTCCGTTCCCTAGCCCTCATATTCTGAAACCAAATCTGTACCACCTTCTTTGGCAGGTGTACCCACTCTGATATTTGTTCAAATTCATGTTTTCCTGGGTTTGGATCTTTGAAATAACATCCATAAAGCACATCCAGTTGGTCAGCCTGAATAATAGTCCTGGACCTTCTCATGTCTCTAAACCTTCTTACATTGGTTCTTTTTTGGTCTCTTGTCCTTTCTTGTTCACTCTCCTTTCGGGAGGCACTTACTTTTTCTGCAGCCCTCATGAACACTGTGCTGGTTTTCAAGCTACCGTGGTTAGCAACGGTGGTGTTACTCTGTGGGATTGCAATAGCTGTATCAGGCTTAACCTGAACAACAATAAGGCCCCCGTCTGCAGGGACACCAACAGCTGTAGGTCGTAATCCAAGACCATCAAGCAAGGCAGTTTTTTGTATTGAGACCTTGCTGTTTGCTGAGACAGAGGTGGAAGTTGCTGAACTTGGATGTTTTGCTATACTGAGATCTAAAGCAGACTCACATTCACTACCATTAGATATAAACTGGGTGGACTGCGAAAGAGAGCCAATGGCTGCTCCATGAAGTGGGTTTGAAAAAGGGGCTTGAGTGCGTGTGATGGTTGGGGTACTTGTGAAGGTTGCTACTTTGGATCTGTCAGCTTCAGAAACACCAACTCCAACAACAGACGATGGAACAGAAAGGACATATGGACTGAATAACTGAGTAGAAAATGGGGCCAGTGAAAGGGAAAGAGGCAAGGGATGCAGTATTCCAGCTGGAAGACCTTGTTGGTCAACAGTAACTGAAAGAGGTGTAGGAGGATCTGCTTGTGCTTCTAACTGTACATCAAGATCAGCGTCATGCCTCTCCTTTTTGCAATCCGATTCCTCTTTATCCACTTCCCTCTTTCTCTTTTTATTTTTCACACTCTGATCTTCATCATCATCCTCTGCATCTGAAAGGAAGACTGTAGTGGAGCGCAGAACCTTTCCTCCACTGCTTGACCTTTCTCCTGATGTTTCAACTTGTGAAGGCTGTTTAACTGGGCTACTTGGCTCATCTTTCAATGAACTACTCTGGCTCTCCTCATCTGTCACAATAACAGATGTGTAGAATTCTTCATTTTCTGAGTCAGAGGTTAGGCACAAGTCCCCTTGGTTTTGACTGTATACACCTTCTTTGCACATTTCAGAACTGCTAGAAAGATCCATTGCATGGCTACTGGCAGTTGAGGGACTTTGTCCATATTCACTTTCATCTATCATTAGAGCACCTTCATCATCCTCAATGCTTTCTTCCATTTCCTCACACTCCATCTCTTCTGCTCTTTGTCTTACTTTGACACGGCGTGCATCAACTAGCCATCTTCGTACCTCATCCTCAGTTAGTCCTACTTCCCTGCCGAGCGCTTCACAGTCCTCTCTTGGTGGGGTTGCTGAATCAGACTCATTTCGTGACTCAATAAAGGCCCAAAGAACCTGAGACTGAAACTCAGATAGATTTGGAGGTCCCAAGGACAAGATTGCATGACTCTTGGCACTCTTATTGTGAGAGGACAGTACGACAAGTTTGATGTTTGAGGAGTTACATTTTGCCATGTTATGTTTTACATCTGAATTGTTAACAGTTTTTTCGTCATTGTGCGTTGGAGAGTGACAGGATTCAGCAGGACAATGAAGGTCCTGGTCCAAATCTTTATTTGCATCAGAATATTCTACATTTTCTATCTGATCCCCCTCTTCAACTATGGTTTCCATATCCATGTTATCCTCTCGGCTCTCATCACTGCATACCATACCATCATCAACAAACTTATTTTCATATCTTAAGGTGTTGCACTCTTGTTCCATTTCTACCTTAACACTGCTTTTCATAAAGCTATCTTCTGTGCTCCAGGCTTCTTCAGAGGTCTGTGGTACTTGTTGATCACAAGACTCTTGATTTGGCTCTTCATCTTTTACCTTTGCGGCTGCTCCCTTATCAGCACTATTATCATTCTCCTCTGAAGGTATTTGAGCTGCATTAGACAGTCTAAGAGCAGCCCACTGATTTTGCAAACCACCAAGTCCTTGTGTTAGGAGAGCCTGTTGCGCTGTGCTAAGACCAAGGACCGGCACTGCCTGCTGCAAAAGTTGTTTGGGCGATTCAGAGTTTGGACTTTGAGGCTGGAGTCCATTCAAGACAAGGGGCATAAGCATTTGAGGCTGGGATATCAGCTGAGGAGTTGTTGTCCCCGGTACGGCACCTGCTCCAGCAGTAAAGACAGAAGGGAGGATGGAGTGTGGCACTGAATTCGGATTAGAGGTTAAGAGAGTAAGGAAAGCGGATACTGCTTGAGCTGAGGCCACTGGGGTGGAAAGCAACGAGGGTGCAGGTTGGGGCTTAACCTGTTCGTCATCTTTGGTAATCGCTTGGGATGCAGTCAAGCTCGCTTGGTTGACACAATTACTGGTTGTAACATACGCTAGCTGTGTGCTGTTAGCCATTGTAGTGGCAGTCACGTCTGTTGCTGCAACATTTCCATTTGTTGTGGAATTAGTTGCAGCATTTCGGCTACGACTCTGATGCAATACAGACTTTAAATGACTTTCCAAAGTGATTGCATGGTTATAAGAGACACGACACACAGCACACTGATAGGGCTTGTTAGAGATGTACGGACGAGCAAGAACAGGGGTTCCGGCATCGTTGCCATTCCCGGTCCTCATCCGTTGGATATGGGTGGCTGAATTATAATGTACGCTCAATGCTGATCTAGTGGGAAAGAATTCCAAACATGCATGACACTTGTAAGGATGATTCGCATCATCAGTAGCTGCATTGCTTTTATCATCGCTGACTGAGGCTTCTGATCTTTCAGATTGGGTAACCCTATCCTGATTTGATTCCAAGTTACTCCAGTCATTCTCATTTCCCGCTCCTCCCAATTCATTGCTTGGATCTTTTTCCTGAGAGGAACCATCTTGGTCAGTTGTATTAGACATTGCTTTGTTTTGAGACTCCATTAAGGGTGAATTTTTGGAACACTGTTGCTGTGATGTGCCATCTTAAAAAAAAAAGGAATAAAAAATAAATTAAAATTTAGTTTGGAAAGATATCAATTGGCATGCATATGATCACCATCAAACTAGTAGCAAACGCCTGTGACAAAAGCTAAGAAATAAACTTACTGATATCATTCTGTGTACCAGACTCTTGGTTTTCATCACTGGAACAATGCTTGGGAGACGCCTTAACAGGGTAAAAGACACACAGTTTATAAGAGTACGGATTTCTGATGATCACTAATCAATATTTATACTCAATTTATATTACAAATATTGATATTTAAGGTTCAGGAAAGGTTAATTAATAATTAATTACTAATAATTACTTACAATGTCCAAAAGCTTATCAAGGCAAGCAGGAAGCACGCTGTGTTTTTCCGCCAGATGCGAAGCAAGACCTTCGCGGTCTATTTGACCTTGCTGACATAATGGACACAGCCACATTGACCCCCTATCGCTGTCCCCACCCATGGTCTCTCCCAGCTCCTCCTAAAATAGTTAGGACACCATTAGGTACTGCCATTTGTGCTGTACAAAATAGTATTGTTAAAATCAATAGTATACAATTAAAATATTGATTCTATGCTAAACACAAACATTAAGTGTTATAGTTTTCTTATAACCATTAGCTTATTACTGCAACTAGTCAGCTAGCTAGGACCAAATGATTTTGCAGGTCACAAGTGTGAAAATGTGTAGCGAATTTTATTTATTTTTAAATACAGAACATTGGAGACACCACTTGCAATAGAACATGTTGCAAATCAATAACGAATGAAACAAGTTTAAAGTCATGTCACTGCTTACATGAGCATTTCTTGCATCAAATCTGAAATATGTTAGTGTCTAGCACACAAATGTCTTCCCTCCAAAAGTATCAGAACGGTTAGAGCAAATATTATTCAGATGCAAATGAAATTTTGTGGAATTTTTTTTTTTATATCCACACACACACACACACACACACACACACACACACACACACACACACACACACACACACACACACACAC
>JAOTRA010000019.1:2580497-2597997 GCA_026260255.1 Pseudolaguvia tuberculata
ACTGAAATGCCTGACTAAATAAATGGGTCTTTAATCTAGACTTAAACACCGAGACTGTGTCTGATTCTCGAACACAAACTGGTAGACTGTTGGTATCTGGTGATGTCTAGGGGTAGTGCTGACAAACTGAGAACTTGTAGGTGATTTATTAATATTTTATGCTAAAGTTTGTTTATATATTTGTACCTTAAGAATATTTATTATTATTTTATATTTTTCCATGTTTGCAATATTAATCATCTCCACCCATTTTGTTAGTAAGTTTTTTTTTGCCATTTCTTGCCTCCATTAATAAAACAGAGGTATGAAATGGGAAAGAGTGAAAAAGGCTGAGCCAAGAATCAAACCTAGATCAATCAGAGCATAACAATTGTGCATGTGAATAAACCGGCCCCCTTTAACATAGCCCTCCTATAGGTTACGTCACCTATAGTTCACAAAAATTCTGTTAACCAGTCCAAATCTATGCATCCTGCATCATCATCATCATCATCATCAAATTCTTCTTAGAGAACAAATTATGTCAATTGGTCACTAGCTCCACCGGCTTCCTGTTAGTTCCATATCGACTACAAAAACTCTTTTACTCACTTTCAAAGCTCTTTACAATCAAGATCCATCATCTTCGTATTACTCTGACCTTCTCCATTTACACACACCCTCACGTAGCCTCTGATCTTCTCATGCTAATTAGTTTACGATGCCACCAGCTCAGCTGTTCATCATAGGGTTCAGATCTTTCAGTCGTTCAGCACCCCATCTCTGTAATACTGTACCAGCTCAAAACACATCTGTTTAGAATTACATTATCATTCTGATCCTGGCCGGCTCAGCAAGAAGATCCTGGGTTCGATTCGGGGAAGGGGTAGTGTACCTGGACTAATATCAGAAAGACCAGGGTTCAACTTCCAGCCACACCAAGCAACTGCTGTGGGCCCATAAGCACGGCTCTTAAGTTCCATTTGCTCAATTACCAAATGCTGTAAATGTAAATGATTCCCAGTCAAGGGTGTAGTGTTTTAATGTCCTCTTGGTTTCTCTGGTTTCCTCCCAAAGTTCAAAAACATCTATATTACTTTAATAGTTGATTCATTGATGATTGAGACTGAGGGTGAGTGTGTGGTCCTGTGATGGACTCTAGTCTTTCGCCTTTCAGTGACCTGAGATGGACTCCTGTGATCCTGAATTAGGGAATAAGCGGGTATAGAAGTAGAATGAGTGAATAATCTAATCCTGTTGTCTCATGTACTTTTAACAATGATGAATTTAATTGATAATAAAATGTATCATCATCATCATCATAATCGTCATCATCATCATTTTCTGACCGCTTATCCAGGTCCGGGGCAGCAGTCCAAGCAGGGATGCCCAGACATCCCTCTCCCCAGACACCTTCCAGGCCAGGCGAGAGACATAGTCCCTTAGTCCCTCCAGCGAGTTGTAGGTCTTCCTATGGGCCTCTTCCCAGCGGGACATGCCAGAAACACCGTATTATCATCAACAGAAACACAGATAATCTATTACTCTTGGTTGATTTGATTACTAGCTAAATATGATGCTAAGATCTTTGCTGTTTATTGTTTAAGTGGTTTGTATGGCTCAGATCATACCTCCAATACTAAATCACATCTCTTATTCATTATATTAAACATTAGTCTTTTCCCAAAGCCAAAATATTCAACCCTGAACGATGACATCACCACCAACTATTGTGTATTGGACGCTTGCGATATATGTTATTTGAGTGCTAATTTTCTATATAAACTAATTTAGCGTCTCAGCGGTAATGTCCTGCTTGTTGGAGTTATGATAAGTATGGAAAGATGACCCACTTGCTATTGATGTCTTGGCAATGCTTTTTCTAAAATAAACAGACGGTGGGATCCGTTCTCTGCTTACGGGCCTTAATCTAAATTTAGAAGAATGCTACAGGCTCATCATGAGGACAAGTGTACCATTACACATACGAAAGCGAATCTGTAAAATCACAACTCTATATACGCTTCATGCCCACGTTTAGGCATGTCAAAGGAAATCGCTGATCGGATTCAAACACCGCTAGGTTATTTGTCGCACCGCTCACCATGTGGAAAGTCTCTTCCAAAATGCTAGGCAGAGGATAACATAAAAGTCATTAGTTGTCTAGTATTTAAAGAACATCCCAATGATTTGAATACATTGTTTTTATCTAGTGATGTACAAACACAGCAGTGGTGGGCAGTCTGGACCAGTCAGTCTCTCTCTGGTGGTCTATATCAGTAGCTGACCTACATTTACAGCAATTTTCATTAATTCCTCTTCTAACCTGCTTATTTCCAAATTTGGGGTCACAGGGGTGTGCTGGAGCCTATCCCAGCATACATAGGGCCAGAGGCCGAGTTCATTTGACAGGTCACCAGTCCATCACAGGGCCACGCATAGACCAACAACCAGAAACACTCACATTTACTCCTATGGCCAATACAACATGCAAACTCACAGAAAGACCCCTGAGAATCGACCTGGGACCTTCTTGTTGTGAGGGGACCGTGCTAACCACTTCACCACTGTGCCGCTCCTATACAAAACCCATTTCTAATATTTGTATTAATTTATTCCCTACAGTTTTTTTTCCTTCATTTCCTTGTGTGGATGTTTGATTTTTTTTGTCCAATCAGATTTCAGTTTCTATGTATTCTATGTTAAAAGAAGCTGCTTTCAGAATCAGTAGTGCTCCCTGTATAACAAACTCTATAAGCAGTGGCAGATTGCTAATTGGTTAATATTATTAAAGACTGTTCCTTTAAGCAATCAGATTTTTAAACCTGCCTCCTGGGGCCTGCTAGTTGGTGTACAATGATATCCACATTTTTGTGTCCTCTGGTTGACTAACCATTTCAGTTATCCAAACGATTGTACAGTTGTGAATTAGAATTTTTACACCTATCCCAGAGCACATGGGCAAAAGGTAGGAGTACACCCTTGACAGATCACCAGTCTATCTCAGGGCCACATAGACGAGCAAACACACACAACTCACTTCCATGGGTCATTTAGAATAACCATTCTACAGTACCCGGAGAAAACCTGGAGAGCATGCAAACTCCACACAGAAAGACCCACGGTTCGGGAATAGAACCACTACTCTCCAGATAAAGTTGGTGGTACAGCTATGGTGGTGATGTAGAGGTTTAGAGTTTCTTACTTTCATAAAAATGTTTTTCATACTGTTTGTAATTCCACACTATGTTATACTGTATTTTTGAACAATGTTGACAGTTTCTTTAATCATGATGTGATAGTGGTGGTATTAAGAGGTGTATCAGTCCCCACTGAAGACTCAGGTACCAAATGCACCACCACTTATTGAAACACGGAAATAACTTTTTAAATTGGAATATGTATTTTTGTTTATTATCAATGAAATATGGCTGTAGAAATAAACATTATGGGGGAAACAGGACACAGTGTTTTTAATGAAGGGATTACGGAAAAATGCAAAATCACTTTATGCATAACATTTTTTATTGTTATACACAAATAATTTTTGTACAATCTCCAGAGTACAAATGTCACTGGGGCTTAAAAACATGCTTGACATTCTGCCCTTGTTTAATCCTTCAGTGGTAGAATATATCTATAATAAAGGCTCTTTGATTATTAACCAGTTACGTCACAAATGTATGGTTTTTTTTATTTATTTAATATTTCAAAAATAAGATTATTGATAATATAGTTTACCCCTAGAATAATTGTGCAAAATGTTAGAAAAATAGCAACGAAGCCCTTGTAAAAACATTAAAAATGGCTGCTCAGAAATGTGCAATAGCTCTTAGTTTTACATAAATAATCATTCTGACCTTGGATTCGTCTGCAACTGAAAAAAATGGCACATACACTTTACTGCTAAATGTTTGTGGATACCTGACCATCAAGTTCAAATCTTCTTCTTCCCCAAATCTGGTAGACCACAAATGTCTGTTGTATGTATGTAGCATTATATTATTCCTTTACTGGAACTAAGAGACTCCAACACTGTTCCAGCATGACAATGACCCTGAGCACAAAACCCCTGAACTCCATTATCACATGTTGGGTTATTATATTGAACAATGGATAATATTGAATAGAATAGTCTAGCTCAATCTAACAGAGTAGATCTGGAATAAGATGATTTTTAAAATATACATGAATCTGATGGTTATGTGACCACAAACATTTGGCATTATAGTGTACATCATGAAAGAGTGGGCACACAACACACACTCACAAAAAACTATTTTAACAAAATTAGGAGAAAAATTATTAAGAGATGTAAAAAAAGATATTTTTTGTACATACATATGTTTAAATCTTTAATCTCGTCCTAATATTTTTCCCTGTAAACTTATTTGAAACCATTTTATAGAATTTACCTCATAAAATATGATTGTAGAGCTATATTTATATATCAGAGCATTAAATTGATAATCATTGGTATTATACATCATAATCGACAAAATAGGCACATCATTATTTATAAAGCTAGCTAGTGAGTAAAGCAGCAAATGTTGCATACGCAGAAGAGACCCGGTTCAATAAAGTGTGAAACATCTCAATGTTTCAGTCTCAAGTAAATAAATGAGAAAATACACTATATTGGCAAAAGTTTTTGGTCATCTGACCATCAAATCCATATGTGGTTTCTCTCCAAACTGTTGCTACAAATCTGTTAGAGCACTGTTTGTCTAGAATGTGTGTTGTATGTAGCATTACATTATTCCTTCACTGGAACTAAAAGACTGCAACACTGTTCCAGAATGACAATGACCCTGAGCACAAAACCCCTGAACTCCATTATCACATGCTGGGTTATTATTAGACTGAAAAAAAAAAAAAAACAACCCCACCAGTGTGTGTAAGTCCTGATCTTACCACCACTGAACCCCTTTGGGATGAACTGGACTGGCAACTGACCCACCCCAGACCTCCTTACCTGACATTAGTGTCTGATCTCACTAATACTGTTGGAGCTGAATGAAGAGATAGCTCACATTCAAGCACCACATTGGACTGGAAGGTCTTACTAGAAGACTGGAGCTTCATCCAATAGTAACATGGGAATAAATCCAAAAGTCAATGTTTGGAATCGCATGGGATTTTGATCCTCAGGTGACCAAAAACATTTGGCGATTAAGTGTTTCTTTGGCAGGACACTTGAATTGGACTGTAGTGTGTGTACTTGAGACCAACCTTTTATCAAGTCTTCATAAACAGATAAAAATAATAAAATAAAATACCCAACTTAATTCTGAATAAAAAGCGGATTTGAAATAAATTACGCAAAGCAGTAATAAAAACAAAGCATCCGCATTATTAAGCTCAAGCCCTTTTCCATTCCTGTCTTGAAACAGACTCACTGCTAATGAAATAAATAAGTAGAATAAATGCACACAGACTTAGCAATAAATCGAATCAAGTCAAATCACCATCCTGTGCCAGCTGTAATAAAACAAAACGTTGGCACAATGTAGTGTTCCCTTACTAAAGAATTAAGACAAGACCTAGTTCCTATTTTTAACTCTTTTTCTCCTTCCCTTTTACATTTCTCTGAGGTAAACAATAGTTAAAGACTTGTTAAGTGCAACACATGTACTCTTTAATGTGTTACGCACATGAATTAACCCCTTCACACCTTCTATATCTTACATGTCTATTTGAATTGAATTGTAAACACACACTATTCATAAGGCACGATTGAGTATTTAAATCAATCTGCTACAGGCTATCTCATTTTAGTAGCTTCCGATCAGAATTTTGCTCACAACCTTGAATGCGGTGATTGACGTAGCGCTTTCTAGTGGTGTGGCAGGTACACTAGCTGAATGCAAGGGCCTGCAGAGTATTTGACGTTGCACTGCCCTATGACATGCCAAACAAGGCAGGTGTTGTGTCCCAGAGAAATCAGGTGTTAGACTGCACTCTTAGGATATTTTGGGGGCATTTCGGCTTTATTAATAGAACAGAGAGAGACAGAGATGAAAAGTGGGAGACAGAGGGAGTGGGACTGGAAAGGATGCCAGAGTGTAACGGTCCATGTGACCTAATTGACCTAACAGATATTCATCTGGTTGGTTAATACAATTACCTTATAATAAATCGATATATATATTATAAATATAACCATAATATATATGAATTATATTTTAATTAAAGTATCAAAACTTCTGGTGTTAACTATAAAGTTGGAAGTTTGTAATTTTGGATAGGGTCTATATAGAAGGAGAGAGAGGTGGCACCGGAAAGCACCGTAACGGTGTCTGTTAATGGGCCTTTCCCACCACACCACAGAGACGGCCAGGTAAACTATTTAAATGATTACATCACAAGGGAGAAACCAATCAGCGCAGATTCTTGTCCTAGTATCACAAAATGTGCACAATTTTAATTAATTCATAGGATGTATACAGGGTACAACAGCAACTTGCAGATGCTTAAATTAGCTGCCATGAAAAAGTATTAAATTAAATTAAAAGAGTCCGAAGAGGTTAATTCAACACCAAACAGAAAATTTTGAATATTTAGTTTTTAACATGCAAACAAAGCTTCAATCTAAAACATGTCTACAAATTATTTGCTTAATCGAAGGCATGTGCCGACAATCGGTTGCAGGATGTGATGCAATATTTCTTATTAAAAGCATTTCTATCTGAAATGCCTTATTCATATTTTCTATTCTTTTTTCTATTCTGTTACTTCATTTCCTTAAATGTCGCTCTTAAAAAAATAGAACTGATCTAAAAATAATCTTTATACTATTCGTAGTGGTAAACGGTGAAAACCATAATCAAGGGTTGGGTGATTATCGGCAAGTGCCTTGTGATTTCTTGATCTGGCATCAAAATCAAAGAAACTGCATGCATGCGAAGCAAAGCAAATACATACAGCAGAAACATTTTCACCTCCTTCACATCTTAGTAAACAATGTTCACCCTTGCGCATGGCAGAATGTCTTACAGTGGACAGTCCACTGTACAGTTTTAATCGCCGTCTCGCCATCGTAGCTGGTAGCCATTTGTATTATGGTGGAAAGAAGCAACTGTTGATTACGAAACCCTGGGTTCGTATAATTATAATTTTTACTACAGGGAATCATTTTTTTCTTTTTGTACAAAAGAGAATCAAAATTTGATGCGTCCATTTATTGCAAAATTTGATGCATGGCCCTGCATTGGGGCTCATTTCTACAGATTTATTTTCTATTTAGTTATGAAATATGAAATGTTTCAAAAAAGGAAATAAATATAACTTTGAGATAACTTTGATAAAAAAAAAATAGCATGAATCTGGGATTATACTAAGAGCAGTCTTAGCCGCAGTAACAGTAACGCAGTAATGCTTGTATGAGGTTCTAAGACTGGCGATGGAGACTGTAGTACATGTTCGGTTTTCTCTGACTTGCATGGAAAGTCCACTGAACACATTCCTCTGGCACGGTGCATAAATCTTTGAACCCACCACGTCAGACAGGAGAGAAACCAAGCAGCTGTTTGTGCCTGTCATGTAAAGGCACAACATTTTCACACAGCTCAGATCAGCACACTCGAAACTCTTTCCTAAACACGTCTCTCCTTGTTGCATTTCGTTCTTTTTTTTTGGCCTTTTTACATTTTTTTGGGGCTTTTCACACGGCTAAACCAGCCATGAAATGTTACTTCGTCCTTCTTCTGTGTTGCTCCCACGGTGAAGGACCAGCAACAGTTTAATGTAACACTGTGTTATTTCCATGACTGCGGAATAAGAACAATTAAAAGGTTACGGCTTAAAGGAAATATGCTCATAAATATCTCAGATCTATATTGGAACTGAAATATACGCATTCAAGTGTTATGATAAATAAGTAAATATTAAAAATATTACAATAATTACAGAACAATGTGATTTTATATGAATTGTAAAAACGTGCAATAAAAAATACTGTAACAAATAATTTCACTGCAAAATCTTAATAGGAAGTTTGTAAAGAAGGATACACTGAGGGGGAAAATTATATAACCAGCTGCTGATTTTCTACATTTGTGGAATGTCATTGATCATGAAAACAGGGAAGAATGTGCCCACAACTAAAAAGGAGGATCTTGTCAAAGATCTCAAGGAAACTCGGAAGAAAATGATTAAGAAAACCTCGGTTAACATACTACACCATGAAGGAATGAAATCGCACGCAAAGTCATCTGCTCAAGAAAGCACATGTACACAACTAATAAATTATAAAACCAAAATCAAGTTGCTTGGCATCAACACAACTAAGTGCATGTTTGGAGAAGCAATGCTGTTATGGGAACACCATCCCCACCCTCAAACATAGAAGGGGAAACGTTAGGCCTTGAGGGTGTTTTGCTGCTAAGGGGACAGGACAACTTTACAGCATCAAAGGAATTTTAGACAGGGTCATGTACCGTCAAATATTGTCAGGGCATTAGATGGGTTGTTGCTGTGTATTTCATGACAATGACCCAAAACAAACAGTCAAGGCAACAAAGGAGTGACTCAAGAAGGATCACGTTAAGGTTACGGAGTGACCTAATCAGTCTCCATAGTTTAGGGGAATGGGACAAATTCCCTTCTAAGATGTGTGCAGATCTGGTGGCAAACTATAAGAAACATCCAAAACACACAAGCACCAAGCCTTGTTTTCCAAAGGCATAGAATACTTACTAATCACTCATTAAAAGAAATCAATTTATAACATTTTTAAAATGTGTTTTATGGATGTTGTTGATGTTATTCTGTCTCTCAAGGTTAGAATAAACCGGTCAATAAAATTTACAGACTAATTATTTCTTTGTCAGTGGGCAAAAGCACCAAAATCAGCACTGGGCTAAGTGTTTTTTTTTGTCACTGTAAACGATTAAGTGAATGATGAATTCTGTAGTATGTGTTCTAAAGGGAGCCTGTTACAGGAACTCTAAACACAATGGCAGGGACTTATCACACAGCAGAAGTACAAACTCATTCATACTACAACTATTTTAGCCTCTGACACATAGTATAGAACCTCCCGTATACCTACAATTGTCATTTTATATAGCTATTGACAGGCCATGTATGTGGTCTATCTGTTGCTCTGTATAATTTATTATCCCTGCTTAATCCGGCCTCATTCGTCAATGTAAATAACTGCTACTGCAGGCCAGAGATCATTCATATGGAGGATTATTCTCACAGAAGTGACATTCGTATGGAAGTAGATCACATTTAAACAGCATAGTGTCCTAGCCCAGCTACCAAAAATATTCAACCAACAACAGTCCTGTGATCAGAAGAGCAGGGAAGTGTTAGCCCACACTGAGCTTGAACGAAGCCAATTAAGCCAGAGCTGTAGCATCTTCTTCAATTAATGCCCATTACCTTTATCTTTACATTCTGCTCCATGTCCAACATCCTTCTACTGTATACTTATAATGTCCCACCTCTGCAGATGTCCAAACCACTTTAACTTTTAACATCAGCAAACATGCTCTTTTCTAATCTTGTCCAACCTCTTGCCTCTGCACTGTACATCCTGGAGATCTCCTAGTGCTTTGAGTCTGTACTAGGTTCTGAGGGGTTCCTCCTTATTCCATTGACATGTGATGTAGACTGTAGGCATCACTAAATTGTCTGTATAAAGACTCTGGATTAGTCTCCAGGTTCTTTGTGACTCTCTAGAGCAGGGGTAGGCAATCTCAGTTCTGGAGGGCCGGTGTCCTACATAGTTTAGCTCCAACTTGACTCAGCACACACTTGTAGGTTTTAAGTCAGACCTTGATTAGTTGGTTCAGGTGTGTTTAATTAGGGTTAGAGATAAACTCTGCAGGACACCGGCCCTCCAGGACTGAGATTGCCTACCCCTGCTAGAGGATAGTCAGTTCTTAAGCAGGAAATAGAGGAATGGTTAACTACTGCTTTTATAGCAAGTGCCTATATCATTGTAACAAGGTGTAGAAAAAAAATTGTTTTCTAACAACCGTTTTTGTTGGGGAAAAAAATACATTTTGTTACTATTTTCAATTCAAGTTTAACAAAAATCACTCACATCATCAACTTACCTGGAACACAGAGCGATCAAGTCAAAAAGTGTACAAAAATGATGGCCAATCCAATATTTAAGAGCATCACCATGGCAACTAAGATAGAATTCAGATCCTGAAATGTAAATTAGACACATAGTTATGGCAAAAAAACCTAACATCTGGTAGACTTGTACACCTCACTGGAAGTCTGTCAAGCATGTGACTAACCTGATCAGTTTCTAACACCTCATTTGTAATCTCCAAGCTGGCTTTCTTGGTTTCTGCTAGACTCTTTGATTTTATACTTTCTTGTTTCCTGAGCTTTGTTTCTAGTTGTACTGTAGGTAATAGCTTCGGAGGTGGCGGCATTCGAGCTAAACTGGACTGTGTCATTTCAGGATCTTCCTCTTCTGGTTCTTCTGGTGGAGGGATGAACTTCTGCGTTTTTACATAATAGCTATGATAAGCAGTGTGCAATTGGCCGTTTACTGATGGTTCGTTGAGTTTGGGTGGCTTTGGTGGTGCATTGTCTTGAATTCTGACGGCAGGAACTTTGCTGATTTCGGCTACAACAGTGGCTTTTTCATCTCTGCTAATTTTCCGTGATGTAGCGCTGTTGTCTCTGCTTATTTTACGGCTTGCTGTAGCGCTTTCTTTGCTAATCTTTCGTGTCATGTCAGTACTTGTTTGCTGATTTGTCTTTGTATGTGAAATTGGTGGTGAGGGAGTTTGGCCTTGGCCAGGTGAGTGTGATGGAGTTGTGCCACGGCGATAAAAAGGACTGCCTGTTGAAGACTCCTCTTTCTCCTCCTTCTTCTCTTCAATCTCTGGTGGTGCCTTTTTAATCTCTTCCACACGCTTCATGAAGTTTTGCTTGACATACTCTAGGCCTGTGAGAGCAAGAACACAAAATCCAACCAGGAAAGACAAATAACCAGAGCATTAAATCTGATATATGGATTATAAAAGAGAAGATCCCTTTAATCAACCAATGTAATCTGATTCACACTTTATAAAAAAAGAGAATAAAAGAACAGATAATGCATACTTCATAAACTATTAAATTAAAGTAAACAGTTTTGTATAACTATGAAAAATCAATAGCTGCATCCCAGAGAATGAATTTGGTACCAATAAAAAAATGTGTCCATGAATCACAATAGCTTTTAGAATTTATGAAACTCAGCGTTGCATATTGAGGTTTCTGAGAAAGTCCTGAAAGATCCTAAAGTGGTTGCTCAGTATATCAGAATTTGAATCCCACCACCACCAAGTTGACACTGTTGGGACCCTGAGCAAGGCCCTTCACCCACTATTTCTAAGTTGTAAAGTATCTATAAATGTATGTAGGTCTGGATAAAATGCAGTAAATAGAAATGTGATTACTACTTTATTATGTTTTTCAAATTAAAAATTCAGAAGGACATCTTGAAAAATGCTTACCAAAGGCTGATAGCACTGAAATTGTACGTTTCACCCAAGTCTATAAATCCAGAGCAACATGTACTAACTAGACGACCAGAGACAACACAATAAATGTCTCATTCACCGGTGAACAAACTTTATAGTTCAGTTAGTAACAGTATTAACAGAACAGTATTCACTATCTACATAAGCTATGAGTTTATATCACCAACTAACTAACCAAACTAATCAAGAGCTTGCTCGCTACACTCAAAGCTTAGAGCTCAGAGGTAGGTGTGCTGAGTCAATTTGGAGCTAAACACTGAGTTGAGACACCTGTGGTTTAAGATGTCCCTGGTTTAAGATGGTTTTTACAGCATGTCGGTGCTCAACAAACGTCTTTGGAACTATGGCCAAAATAGTATTCATGACAATATGCCACACATAATTCCAGAAAGACATGATTTGTTAGATTGGAAGAATCCTGGCTCCAGGCTTCCTTGTCTGTTTCCTTGATTTTACTAATGCTCTTGTGATTAACTGATTAAAAATCCTTCCAAGCCCACTTTATAATCCATACATTCAAACCAATCCCAGAGGAGTGTAGAACAGCTTAATCGTTAAGGTGTTGGACTGATACCAAAAAGATAGGGGTTCGATTCCCAGCACCACCAAGCAACCACTTAGTGGTGCTGGTAACAAGGCCCGTAACCCCCAATTGCTCCATTGTAAGCCACTCTGGATAAGGGAGTGTGCCAAATGCTGTAAATGTAAAAGGAACAGGAACTGATATTGAGATCTTAAGTTATAAACACACACATTATTTGCTAGACAAGACATTCAAAACAAACAGACACATGGATGAAAATTGTAAAGCTCACTGCTCTAAAACCCATTGGTCTTCACTCATAATAATTTAAAATGGTTGCCACACCTTGTGTGTTTAAGTGACATCTTGACATGATGAATATACATAGAGGTTAAAGGCTACTATTTATTAGCAGGTATTTACCTTGAACAAGCATGAAACAGAAAGAAGAGGACAGAAGAACCAGGCCGAGGTCACATGTTCACAGGTTTCAGAAAAGGAATGGACAGCTGCTGTGAGACAGGGACCTGACCAGCGTTTTGCCAT
Source organism: Pseudolaguvia tuberculata (assembly GCA_026260255.1). Classification (NCBI taxonomy): domain Eukaryota; kingdom Metazoa; phylum Chordata; class Actinopteri; order Siluriformes; family Sisoridae; genus Pseudolaguvia; species Pseudolaguvia tuberculata. The sequence continues at coordinate 2,593,050 of JAOTRA010000019.1, forward strand.
CACTAACATTCCAACACTGGGGTTTCAGATGTGAACAGAGTGGGCTCTGGTCCACACAAAAGGTCACTGCTTTTACACACTTTTGGGCTGATCTAACATACATAATAATTTTCTAGCCTGGATCGCATCGTTACAAAACAGCAAGTGAGTGATCCCAAAATTTATGCTACTATCTTCAAATCATATGATTGGCTGCATAAAGATTTTTGGAGGGACAAAATGGATAGTAGGAGGTCTATTATGAGTCTATGCAAATTTTTGTTCATGTAATCATTATTTTTAGCAGCAGTACTTTGTACAGCACGAATACCAGCACTGGCATTTTTTCTGGTGTCCAAACCATGACAAAGCAATGACATTTGATGCAGATGGGCGACAAGCCTTAAACCCACCCAACACACTTGCACGCTTACCAATTAACGTTTGCCCTTCAATTTGGACCTGTTAGTTTAATTCATTCATTCATTCACTCACTCATCTTCTAACCAGTTTATTCCCTGATTCGGGTCACAGGGGTCTGCTAGAGTCTATCACATGGTACATAGAGTGAGATGCAGGGACACACCCTGGACAGGTCGCTGGTTCGTCGAAGGCCACACATAGATGAACAATTACACAGACACACAAACACACACACTCACCAGTATGGGCAATTTAGAATCATCAATCAGTCTAATGTACATGTTTTTGGACAGTGGAAGGAAACCAGAGTACTGAGCGAACATGCAAACTCTGCATAGAAAGACCCCTTGTGTTGAGTGTTGGTGAGCATTAAATAATTTTATTCACGATCCCGTGGTTGACCAGAAAATGAACACATTTGTGATTCATCCTCCAGAAAAACCAATTGAGTCTCGCTGAACCCAGGTGAGGAAACTCCCAACAATCAAGGTTGCAGTGCACCAAACACGAAGTCTAGGAAATACCAAGAGCCCTTAACAACATTAAATGCAAAATGATGAATATTGTCTTGGTGGAAAACAAAGGTCCCCAGTGGACGGGATCCACTGATCTGGACAACAATGTGCTGGCAAGGTGTTCATGAACATTTGTCTGTGTATCCATTTATCCAGCTCAATTGTCTGTGTAGGACTGAGTGTGAGACTTAAGAAGCTGAACCCCCCCCCCAGTTGCTTTAATAGAGGTCTTGAATGGTAATGCTGTTAAACTACAATCCGTCTGCTATGTTGGCAAAGTCCTCTTGAAAGCTTTCTGTCCTTCCAAATTAAACACAATGCTTCATTGTAGTCATAGAGACAGCTCTGAATAGCCGCCGTCTTACATTACATCTGCCTGTAAAACCAGTTTTAGCTGTTCAACAAAAGCGAATGTGTGAAAACCTCTACAAACTTTAATGTCATTAAAAAATATATTATTATATCAGTTCAGTTGTATTTACTTGTCTGTCCTGTTATGTTTAAAGCTGGACTTCTATTTCATTGGTGACCCCTGCTTTAGTCACCAACTAATTCCTAGCCAATGTCCAGCTCTTTACCTGCTAAGCTATTATACACCACCTACAAAACGTGGAGGATGAAGGGCAACAAATGCTTCCTTTGAAACTTAAAATTTACATTTCCACAGAATTTGGTGGATACCCTCATTTAGAGTGACTTACACTTATCCAGTTGAACTGAAAGCCATGGCAAATTAACACTGCTCCAGGTTTTGCAAATAAAATAAAAAAAAAAATGCTGAAATCGAAAGTGTTGATTATTCACGCAGGTGAGAGTCATTTAGAGTTGTAGACATGGTCTGAGAGAACCATTGATGCCATTTGTATTGCAAGAACGTATTGCAGGCTATCATTAAATTTCAAGTAAAGTTGATTCAGGTTTGTCTGATTAGAATTGGAGCTAAACTTTTCAGGTCACTGGACAGGATCCAGATTGCCCACCGCTGCTCACCCCTGCTCTAGAAAGTCATGCAGTTGGAAATCAACAGCAATCAGATGACTCACTTTGCCATCAAGTGCCTTGCTCAGGAGCCCCGGCAGTGACAGGTTGGTGGTGTTCGAAATTGAACCTGCAATCCGCAGTCTAACACCTTAACCCACAGGAATCGAAATCTACCACCCTGCAGAGGTTTATATAACCCTCCAGCTAATTGTGTCTTTTAGGCTTGTGAAAAAACATTGGTGTTTTATGGTTAGAAATAAGGTTGAAACTGAACTCGGCAGGTCTTCAATCCCCAAAATCAACTTTAATACCCTTTAACCCTGTGCTACCATGAACACGCATGAATATTTTTGGCTGCACCTTTTCCAACTAATGACTATTTCACAGGACAACAAAAAAACTGAAGTGTGATCTATGCTTTTCCGCATGTCTGAGCTTACAAACACTCAGGATATTAAGGTTTCGGTATAAAGGCTATAGCATTTGTTACCGTGCCAACAGTGAGTTATTTATGATTTGAACTGTGTAGGGATCATAAAGGGATTTTACAGGGTTTGGTTGACTGCTGCTGAGATGAAACAAAAACTTTATCGTGTGTGTACCTGGTTGCTGGAAATCAGGGGCTAATTCTCTTGCTATACACCTTGCAAGTTCAGATTCCTGGTCAGCAGCAATTGCAGCCTGGTCTGCAGATTCACCCTTTGTTCTGGCATGGGATGTCCTGTAGCAAACAAACAGAATTCATCAGTTAGCACCATAGATAGCCAGACAGAAGACCTAAGCGCTAAGTCTAGGACCCATACTTAGTCCTAGACGTCTGATGTATTTGCATAGTGGTTATATGGTGTTGGACTTTTAGCTCGATTCCCAGCACCACCAAATTAACATTGTTGAGCCCCTCAGCAAGGCCCATAACAACACATTTCTAAGTATTATAAACGAGATAAATGTATGTCATTCTGGAAAAGGATTCGGAATCTCATGGGTTGTACTATGAAGTGTAAATTGTAATCTGTAAACGTCTTTGGTTCACCCAGCAAATTTCTTCAAACTTCTTAAGAAGATCAAAAGTTGTTGATATTTCCACAGAAGCTGTTGTGTAGATGAGATCCTCACTGAGGTTAATTTCCAATGGTTTTCTTTACCCTCTCCATCTTAGTCCCACCAATGTAAATCAGGCTGTGTTGCACTGCTCTCTTCTTTATAAGATCAATAATCATCTCCGTGGTCTGATCTACATTTAAGGAGAGACTGAGCTCCTGATCATGGCATGTAAATTTGTTGATTGGGAGATCTTCCAATGTGGGATCTGTGAAGAAAAACATATACGTACACTATATCTTGTATGTTGTATAATCCTGTATGTGACTAATACAATTAGAACCTATAAATGATGGTGAAAGCAGTCCCAGGAGAAACAGTCCACAGTTACAGTTTGGCATTTGGCAGACGCTCTTATCCAGATTGACTTACATTTGGTCTTGAGCAATTGTGGGTTAAGGGCCTTGCTCAAGAGCCCACAGTGGTTGCTTGGTGGAGGTGGGAATCGAACCCCGGTCTATCTGGTATTAGTCCAGCACCTTAACCACTAGGCTACCACTTTACACACCAATCTGAGGCTGATCAGCTGACCGTTTTTGTACTTCTAAGTATCTAGAATTAGCAAGCTTCTGCCTGAACCATCTGATGAAAGCATTTGCAGTTCTCTGATGTTGGCGACAGACAAATTCCAGACATCATTTTGGACAAAGTATAACTTTGTTCTCAGTGACTAAGAATTTTCTCAAATACTGCATGAGAAGCCACCACTCTGAAGCGGAGCATTAAAATAGGTTTTATGCAATGAGGAAGTACAGCCGGCTTTCAATATGTACACCCCCACCCCCCAACACACACAAACAAACGTCTGTTGAATTTCCAATCTATGCTGGTTCTTAAACAAGTGGAATCAAAGCTAAAATAGCTCCTAAACAAACAGTGGTGGGCCACTAGGTCCAGTCAGTCCTCCTCTACAAAATTCTAATATTTGTATTAAATTGTATTAATTTATTCTTTTCATTTCCTAGTGTTATTCTCTCTGCACTGATTTCAGTATGTGCATGTGAATGTGTGTGTGTGTGTGTGTGTGTGTCAGATTCGGGTAGGTCTGTTCTGGTTGTTAAGGCTTATGTGAAAATTCTATTACACATTTGGGTTACAAGGGCTCGATTGGTGGGGTTTTTATAGTTTAACTATAAATTATCTAGGAAAATCACATCATCTAAATGTTCCCCTGTTTTTTTCCTGATTCCCTTTTCAGCCCACAGTTTTGGAAAGCAAATAAAACAGTGTGTAACAAAAAAAGAGAAAGAATCACTATGGCAACACTGTAGTGTCTATATGGCTCTAACACATGCACAGATAAACACACTCATTCCGGTGTTCTGAACTAAAAAAAACGACACTTCATAGTCACAGATTAAACCCTGCAGAAGCGAAGATCCCACTGTTCACCGAAAATCTTGGATGTGTGCGTGCGTGTGTAATTTCCCAATTCAAGCCTTGCTCACAGCCTATCATCTCACCCCATTAATAGAATAGCGCATCATGGCACTTGGTTTTCTAGCTGATTGGACGAAATCGCAGAACAAACAAACGCATATGGTTGGACACACATTTGCCTACTGACTCCAACACCATAGTAGTCTGAAATACGGCAAACTCAAACCATCATCTTCTTGAACAGTATGTAAGTCAACTACATTACTACATCACATCCACTAACACACTGATTCTTAACTTCTCTGCACTGAAGCCTACCAAACCTTTATTTATAGATAGATCGGCAGACAGACAGACAGATAGTTAGACAGGTAGATATATAAATAGATAGACAGATAGAGAGAGAGAGAGAGAGAGAGAGAGAGAGAGAGAGAGTGATTCTAAATTGTAATAGGAGTGAGTGTGAGTGTTCTTAATGGCCCTGTGATGGACTGGCAATAATTCTAGAATGTACACCTTGCCTTCTGCCCTTTCAGAAAGCTGGGATAGGCTCTAGTAGACACCTGTGA
>JAOTRA010000019.1:2608444-2620152 GCA_026260255.1 Pseudolaguvia tuberculata
ACACACACACACACACACACACACACACACACACACACACACACACACACACACACACACACACATGCGCGCACACAAATATATATATATGGTTGAGAACCACTATTAGTGGAACACATGTTTGCAAAAGTGCTGCTGCATATAATCACACACAGCATACCTTCTCTGCTACTCTGTAATAGGTGTGTGTTTTCATTGGTTACGGCTGGGTTTCCATTCATTAATATACACACAGACTAAAATAGATAGAAATTCCACCTTATACCAATAAAAAAAAAAATTGTCCTCTAATAACAAGTCTCAGTTCCTGTTCTCTCACTAAATCACTTCTACTGTACAAATCTGTCTTCATACTTTGGACCACACCTCTTTGATACCAAATTGTAAGAAGGTTCACATTAAGTTGAATGGCGCTGGTTTAAATACCACCATTTTTAATGGGGCATCAGGTTAGGAGTCTCAGACAGGAGATTGTTCATCAGGCTTAGGAAAGGATCTAAAAAAAACTTAATAGACCTCCAGATGTTTAATGTATTACTCAAATCAGTGTTTAGTTTTACTATTAGCTTAAATGGTGTATGCTATAATACTTGATGTCCTGGTTTTTATGGTTTCTTTAGAGGATGTTGCTATCAAATTATGCACGATAAAAAAATAGGGTGAATAACAAATCATAACTTTTTTTTGTTTTATGTTCTCCATCTGAGAAACACCTTTCAAAAAGATCTTATCACACACACATTTTTAAAATCATCTGTAAAACATCTAAAATATGTCTAAAGTAAAATAGAGTTATAGCACTGATTGCCAGGGAGAATTGCAAATTTTATGTAAAAAAGGAGGTTGGATGAAGAAGAATCAGAAGTGACATCTGTTACAGAGATTGTGGGGGGTGGATCTTGTCTTTGGAAGGCTCTTGTACTGGAGAAGATTTTGTCTTAGTCAAGACTCTTGTCTTGGGAAGACTGTTTTCTTTAAAAAGACTCTTGCCGTAGCAATAACTCTTGTCTTGGGAGGTTCTTGTCTTAGAAAAGACTATGGCATCTGGAATAACTCTGGTGTTTGGAAAGACTCTTATCTTAGGAAAGACTCAAGTGGAAAAGCACTTGTATTGGGGAGGCTCTTGATATACAAACGGTCTTGTAGGTTCCAACGAAATCCAAAACCAGGCTTATAACCTTATAATAGAAGGGCAAAAAGCTTCATATAATAAAATCAAGACATACGTAGCTTAAATGCAGAATTAAAGACACAAAATGTGAAACTTTTGTAGCAACTAAGAGCCATAATCTAAGACCTCCCTGCCCAAAAAAACCCACTCTGAGAACAAAACAACAGTACATTCGTGTAAAAATGTTGAGCTAGCTAGTTTCCAATAAAGATAACAACAATTAGTTTTGGACTGGAGACCAGTAAATGATTGTGGCTAGTACTTTTATGAAAACATTCGATATAGAAAACGTTCAGATCCTGAACAAGAAATCAGAAAATAAAAACATGCAAGCCTACATACACACAGAAAAACAATATTTATACAGCACAGGGCTGGTGGGAAAAACGTCTGAGGGCTAAGTTTAGACCTACAGTACATTTTCAAGTTTGCTTGTACACATCAGAAGCTCTTGTGAAATATCTGTGAGTAGATGCAAAGCCTGCTATATTCCTCTTTCTAATGTGCCATCAAAGATTTTCAGAAATGTGTTATATATTGAGTGAGAAGAGTTTGGAATGTCGCATGTTAGAAATAGAAACATCCCTGGTTGTGTGTGTGTATGATTGGGTGGGTTTCATTTGAGGTGAAAACTAGCTGATTATATAATTACATCAATATATACATATAGACCTTAATACTTACACTATATTGCCAAGAGTTGGTGGCCATCTGACCATCAGATCCATATGTGGTTCATTTTCAAATTCATTCATTCATTCATTCATTCATTCATTCATTCATTCATTCATTCATCTTCTTACCCACTTATTCCGGAATCCGGGGCTACGGGGGTCTGCTGCGCCTATCCCAGCACACAGGGCGAGAGGCGGGTGAACACCCTGGACGGGTCGCCAGTCCATTTCAGGGCAACACATCCATTCCAACCATTCACACGCACATTCACTCCTATGGACAATTTAGAATCACCAATCCACCTAATCTGCATGTTTTTGGACTGTGTGAGGAAACCAGCGCACCCGGGGGAAACCCGCACAAGCGCGGGGAGAACATGCAATCTCCGCACAGAAAGATCCCGGCCCGGGATTCGAACCCGGGACCTGCTTGTTGTGAGGTGACCGTGCTAACCACTACACCACTGCGCCGCCCTCGTTTTCAAATTGTTGTTACAAATCTGGAAGCTAACAGTTTAACCCAAAAAAAACCCCTATAAAGTAAGAGTCCCCCCGGAAGTGCTGGAAGTCATGTATCCAGATAACATAGAGACTTCAGCTACCATGGTTGTGAATCTGATTAGAAACTACAAATATAAATACAAACTACCTCAGGAAAATGTGGAAACTCTGAACTGCAAGAAAAGAAACCTATTGAATTATGGAGGATAAATAGAATGTGGGTTTGATGAGTTGTCTCTGCCATTTGTTTGCTGCTAGCTAGACATTGAGTGAGATTATAGTCTAAAAGGACCAAATTTCACATGTGAGGAACTCATTTTGGAAAGTGTGCCAAGCCACTGATCAAACATGTGGCAGAAATGTATAAATTTAACTACAACAAAACTTCAGAGAAACAAACTTTCTGTGGCTTTGAGACTTAGCTACATTTTTTACATTGCATTGTGAGATATACCAAGTTTGTGCATTAATCATATCCAAGGAAGAAACAAACAAAAAACAGCATTTTTTTTATAGTCAAAGATGACAAATAAGATCATAACCTCAACCTCATAACCTTTAGTTTTTTTTCTGGCTAACTATTTACTTTTACAGCATTTTTCTTGATCAACCTAGATTTATTTCTTTTATATGACCGACTAACTAACTGGGAGCCTAGTGGTGGTTACTTGGTGGTGCTGGGAATCGAAACCCAATTTTTCAATTAGTAATCCAACACCTTCAGATATTGTCCTAACACATTGCCATTTCGAGTGTGCCAGTTCGAGTTTAACTGTATCTAATATTTGGGTTCAACTTATTGCATTATGTTGGAAAATTATAAACTTTTATTGGATTGTGTAAATTATGTGCTATTATTATTTTTCTGTACAAAAAGACTATTGCGATAGACTAGCAATCTGCCTATGTGCGCTGGGATAGGCTCCAGCAGACCCCTGTGACCCCGAATTAGGAATAAGCAGGTTAGAAGGTGAATGAATGAATAATTGAATGATAACCCAATTTATTGCGTAAAATTGACCAAAAAGTTAAAATAATGCAAATATAGGCAGATGCTATATTTAAACACATCACTGGGTTCATCCTTTGGGCCATTTTATCCAGTGTGTATCATATGAGGTGCAGAAAAGGGGCAACTAAATAAAGTGTATTGTCAACAGTGGCGTAGTGGTTAGCATGGTCGCCTCACAACAAGAAGGTCCCGAGTTCAATTCCTGTTCTAGGGTCTTTGCATGTTCTCCCCACCCTTGCATGGGTGTCTTCCGGTTACTCTGGTTTCCTCCCACAGACCAAAAACATGTACATTACATTGCACAGTTAGTAAATTGACCATAGAATTGGTTGTTTGTCTATATGTGTGGCCCAGGATGTACTACTGCCTCTTGCCCTATGTGCGCTGGAATAGCCGGAATCAATTCTTAGTTCATTTTGGCCATGTCACCCAAAAATCTAATCAGAAAATGTAATAAAAATACAGTATCTTTGCTTAGGGCCCACTTTAAGAGCGTTTTACTGAATGAAACCCAAAACATAACACCTGCCCAGTTTCTAACAAGCCCTCGGCATGAAAACTTATTTCTCCTCACGTTCACATTCAAAGATAACTCCTAAGTGATTTTCCTACACAAGCTGCTCTCGGCCAACTAAAGAGGCAAAAAGCAACCAAATCCTTGGGGTGGAGATCACAGCTGTGAATTTGGATCTGATGGACATTTCTGTTGGTTTTTCTTCTCTTGTGCTTGAGGAAAAGGAAAATTACCACGGCAGTCCAAGTGAATCAATTTTCTGTCTGTATGGTTTACAGCACGACTGAACCCTTTGACCCAGCTTTCTAATCCAAAAGTGATTTTGAGCTCCTTTGCATTTCATTATGTGACCTGATCGGTTGTCTACCATAGAAAATTGAAATAAATCAACTCGGCTATATAATATTGAAGTGGGGCAAGTGGTAGTGCAGTGATTAGGGTGTTGCACTGATAATTGGAAAATGTGGGTTAAATTCCCAGCACCACTGCTGGGCCCCTGAATAAGGCCCATGACTGCTAATTGTTCAGATGTATAAATGAGATAAGAGGACATCTACCAAAGGTGTAAATGTCATTCTTTAAGTAATAAATTCTTGAAATACGGGGTACACACAAACACACTCATTTTTATAATAACCAATAAACTAAATCAACATGTTTTTGGACTGTAGGTGGAAACTAAAGTATGTGGAGAAAACCCCACACAAACACAGACAGAACATGCAAACTCTGTACAGAAAGACCTCTTGCCCAGGAATGGAATACATGAACTTCTTGGTGTGAGGCGACGATGCTAAAGATTTAATTATATACCACTATATAGGATCACAGGAAACTTGGATTACCCAGTCAAGCCAAGGTGAGCCAAAGTCAGACACATACATACAACTATTTAAACACGGTTGTGTCTGGAAACTGTTTAGAAATGTCAGTCATCTTATAGCACACACCATCTGGCTGAGGGAAGAAACTGCATCACCCAGAGGAAGGCATGTAAAATGAAACCTTCAACGCTATAGCTTTATTTTAATGAGTTGTGACACATTATTGATGTCAGTGTAGGTAGTGGAAGCCTTAAAAGTTCTCTAAGTGCATTAAGGACATTTTCAATGACATTTAATTAAATAGAACAGTTTCCTTGTAATGTATTAAAATGTATCTGAGGGTATAGCTGATTTTCCTAATGGATTTTTTTCTTTTCCATTAAGTAAGTAATTCTTCACTGGTCACATATAAACTGCACTTTAGTGCATAGTGATTTTTTTTCTTATTATTTTGCAGGCTAAGTTGTATATTGTGTTATAGAATGAGGGATTAAGAGCCTTGCTCAAAGGGCCAAATGGTGGTGGTTTAACAGTGGTATGGTTTGAACCATGTGCCATTTGAATTACCAAGTTTACACCTAGCAACAAAACTCTGCTGTATATACCAGTGGCTGGTTTGCTGGAGCCTATCCCAGCACACATAAAGCAAGAGGCAACCTGGATTGCAGGGCACATATTGACGAACAACCATTCACGCACACATTCAATACTATGGGCAATTTAGAATCAACCTGGAAACCGGAGTACCCAGAGGAAATCCATGCAAGCACGGGGAGAACATGCAAACTCAGCACAGTTACAGCTACAACATTTGGCAGATGCACTTATCCAGAGAGACTTACATATGGTTTCTTTGTGGGTCTTCAAGGGCCTTGCTCAAGGGCCCACAGTGGTTACTTGGTGGAGGTAAGAATTGAACCCCGGTCTTTCTGGTATTAGTCCAACACCTTAACCATTAGGTGACCACTTCCCTAGTGGCACAGAAGAATCCCCGGCCCGGGAATCAAACACAGCACCTTCTTGTTGTGAGGCGACCATGCTAACCACTATGCCACCGCGCCACCCATTTTCTAATATTTGTTCTATTAATATTATTAATTTATTCCCGACAATTCATTCTGTTAATTTTTGTGTTTTTCTTGTGGCACCGCTTTACAGTATATGGATGTTAGATTCTTTGTCCAATCAGTCCAATTTCAGTTTCTATGTGCTACCATGTTAATCTAATCTGGCTTCAGAATCAGTGGTACAGCCCATATAACAAACTATATTAGCAATGGTAGATCGTTCATTGGTTAAAACTATGAAAGACTTTTTTTTTCAACTTCTTATTGTAGTGATGCCGTTATAAATATTAGCAAAATACAATCTGACGGAAGAGAAATTAACTTTATCTCGGATATACATTAAAAAAATAAATAAATAAAAATGCATTTTAAGGCGGAATTTTCCAAATCAGTTAAACATTCTTAGGACAGTTATTAGATAAATATTGATTCTGAACTGCTTCAGATGTTGTAGGTGGTACAGTTGCAGTTGTAGTGTAGAGGTTTGAAGTTGTGTTAGCAGGGTTTCTTAGTTCATTCATCTTTTAAACCCACTTGTTCCCTAATTCGGGGTCACTAGGGTCTGCTGCAGCCTATCCTGGCACACATGGGGCTAACGGCAAGGACAAGTCGCCAGTCCATCGCCGGGCAACACATAGACGAATAAAAATGGTTTTCATGCTCAAACCGTGAAATGTTTCTCTGTCCATAACTCCATACCGGATCATACTGTGTGTTTGTATAGTATTGATGATTCCTTTACGTAATAGTCGGTCATGTGAGTCCACGCTGAAGCCCCAGGTACCAGATGCACCGAACACCACCGGTATACACAAATGGAAATTGCACATTGTTATGGAATCAAGCACTGTACACACGCAATAGTAAAGATATGAAGATTAGGCTATTTTATTTCATTCCAAGATTTTTGTAGTACAAAAGCAGACATTTCTAGTAAGACACACATAAAAACCTCGCAGTCTGCAAAATTTCACCCTGCACTCGGGTCTGGGAGCATTCATGTACCAATGGCAGGATTTCAAGCTTTACACAGCATCACTTCCAAGAAAATTTGGAAACGATGGGTTTTTTAGAGTGTGCACACTGAAGGAAGAGGGAGGAATCCTGCGTCACTCTACTTTAATTTGTTCACCAGCTGCCTATGAAAATGATGACCTGCTGAAGGGCCTCAGCTGCTGGCACCGTGGCCGGTTAGGCATGCCAAAACTGCTGGGATCCAACAGTGAACAAGTGTAGTTTTTACAGTAGAGCAAATTCTAATAAATATAAGAAAGAAAGTAAGAAAGAAAGAGAAATAAAGAAAGACATTTGAGGAACCAGTCATATACCAGGTCATTAAACCTGTTGGACATGGTTCACAAACAACCGCGTGATCGTGTGGATCCTATGGTCACTGTTGGATCTGATCAAACATAAACACACACTTTTAAGAGGAAACATAATATGCACAAAATTCTTCAAGAGGGTTTCGAGAGAAGTAAAGAAACAATTTGCCAATTTGGCATTTTGTCTTTACTGATAGAGCAAAAGGCAGAATGGTGGACTTAGCACTGTTTCCCGGGTATAATTCCCAGGCAGGTGTCTGTATGGAGTTAGTTTGTTCTCTCCGTGCTTGCATGCTTTACTCCGGATAGTCTGGTTTCCTCCCGAAGTCCACAAACATTAAGATTAGGTTGAATGGTGATTCTAAATTGTTCACAGTAGCATATGTGTGAGTGTGTGTGTGATAAACTGTCGATCTGTTCAGGGTGTACTCCTCCTCCTTTTGCCCTTTCAGAAAGCTGGTACTCCAACAGAACCCTGTGACCCTGAATTAGAAAATAAATGGGTATAGAAGATAAATGAATGTTAGGCTAGAGACAGATGAAACAGCAGAAAGAGACTTAAAAGAAAAGACACCAATCAGAATAGAGCCCATGTCTGCAAGGACCGCTTCCCCGCATCTGGGTGCCGGCATCTCTTTCTAAGTAAGAACTCTCTAGGTTTACTTGAAACTTATAGTTAAATGCATTGAAGCAAGTTGGATTTAAACTTTACAGGACACTTGAAACTTTGACGCCCCTCGAGTGAAGCAAATCTTGTATTAGTTCTATTGGCTCACAGTGCTGGTGCTGGGAATCAAACCCTGGTCTTCCTTTTATCAATCCAACACCTTAACCATAGTGCTACCACTTCCACCATTGCTATGTTATCAATCAATGTACCAGTAAAGATAAAATAAAAAAATAATAATGTTGTTTTCAGTGTTGGTTACATTAATGTATTATTTATCAGGTTATTAAACCTCCATGAAGACATCTTTCCCTGTTCAAAGGGTTTGGCGTCACACTTGGCTCTAAGCTCCCAGCCTTTGCACAGTGCTGATCTGTGTTCTAGGGGTCAGTGAATGGTTTCCTTGCTTATCTACTGTTTTCTTTTCTACTCTTGCCAGCTGTGCAAACCAAAAGCAGATGTTATGATTAAACTTGCCAGGAAATGAGAAAGAAACAAGGCATTACGTCTTCGAGTGATGTGTTTCAGGTGATGGGGTGGAAACACCCTCCAAACACCTTTAGAAGCGCTTCAAGCTTTTTTTTTTTTTTTTCATGACAGTCACTGTGCTATAAAAAGGCAAGAGCTCCACATTGAAAGCAGAGTCATCTTGTCTTTTACAACAGGAGGAGTTTTACAGACACTGCTGCCTTTTTGGAGACACACATACACACATTTACACATACACACATTTACAAATACAAAACACTCTTTCAGCTTTTTTTAAATTAAGGTACAGACTTTTAGACTACAGTGTAATTAAGTAAATAAATCTTTATTAAGGGACGAATGTTAGGTTTTATGTTTTGTTTTACTGTAGTAAAAAAAAAGAAAGATGTTTGACATTTGCAAAAAATTTGTAAAAGAGCTCAGTCAAGTCTTTTTTTTGTCACTTCTCCAGCAGACAGAAAGGATTTCCTGAGCCTCCAGAGATTCATGATGAATGAGCATGGCTTGGCCATCGATCTGCTTCTCATCTACATGTCTTGTGGAGCAGCAAGTGTACTTGCAGCATTCAATTCCACTGTCTCAGCTCCACCATCCATTGCTTTCTCTGACAACAACTCTAAAGTTCACATGGACATTGGAAACTATCCAAAAAGTAGACGGAAGAGGTACATTTCCCAAGACGACCGACAGGCCATTCTCGATTACCATAATAAAGTCAGAGGAAATGTTTTCCCGCCGGCTTCCAACATGGAATACATGGTAAGAAAGCATACTAACTTTTTTTCTTTAATTAAAAAACAACTTCCGCTTGTATGAGTGCCCGAATAAAAGTTCAATGGGTTTAGGTTCTCAGTGCAGAAGGAAATCAGACTTTCCAGGCTATCATGGAATAATAAAACAGTGCTGACAGATATAATAAAATATATAGGCAAGATTATAAGCTGTCCGGCTGTACAGGTTCAACTTCTTTTCCTTCCATTTGGGACATGTCTAGGTTGCTACAGTAAGCAGATTATTTCATACTTTTAATCAATTATTAGTTTATTATTTTACAAACATTTTTTTTTTAATTTGAATGCTATTTCGCTACATATTTTCTTTTAAGTCACCAATAATATGTAGCATCCAAATATTTTCCTTGGGTTGTTAAACTAGCTAGTGGATAGCTACATAGTGGAATCATGTACATAATGTCTGAGCTAAATCTCCTGCAATGTATTGTTTAATAGAAATCTCCACTGTAGCGGCTTAGGGATTAAGAGGTTTGGTGGTAAGATATTTTTTGAGGTATTTTGGTATATATTTTTCAACTGTTTCTTTTTCAAAAGTTTCCCTGACAACATACATCTTTCTCAGAAATATATTACAACTATATGCAATTTTAGCCGATCTGTTAAAACAAATGTCTCCCTGATGTCTCCTCCTGACTAATGTGCAGCTGTTGGGAAGGTTCAAATGACCCAGACCACCAAAGTTGTTGGGAGTCATGCTTAGCAAATACTTATTAGCAGGATAGGTGGATTAATCTTCTTTAGACAAATCATTGACCTTCTGGGTAAAATAACATAAACATGATTAATGCTATAATTAATGTCAATTATTATCTTCCGCGAAAATTGGGGTCATTTTTTATCACTTGTCAGTTCTTGGTGATATCCTCTTACTGAAGATGTAATCTTCCGTAGCTGAGGAATTTTGCTCTGCAGTATTGTTTAACGACATAATAACCAATAAAAAAAAAAAATCAAAGCTTTTTGTTGCAGCTGTGGAATTAAGGTTTTTGTGTACCCTTAGGATGTTTTTAAGCGTGTCTACCAGTCTGCCAAAATTCACTGTACTCCAAACACTAAAGCTACTAATTGTTCCTTTTCAGAGTAACTTACTTTGCTCCTACAACTAAGCAGCTATGGGTTTAAAGGTTTGCTCAAAGGTCCAGCAGTGATGGTTTGATGGTGCTGGGAATCAAACTCTGATCTCCCAGGTATCAATCCAACACCTTATCCACTAATTCCATCATACAGTGGAACAATTGGGGGGTTTGGCCAAACCTAGTAATGTTTATTGCCATTTTATTGCAGTCCTGCAAATATTTTGTTCTCCTGTAATCCATACACACATGATGATTCTAAATCTTGTTCTCGGATTCATATGTCAGCATCTCCTGCAACTAATGGAATCATATCGCTGTTGGAGTTCAGTTTATTGGCTACCTCTATCTATTTGTTTTTTCTTACCTATAAGCTTATATTGTGAAATTATTTAAACAAAATTCAGGCTGGTATTTTATTTTACCTATTTCAGTACAGAATTTTATCATCTCAGAAAACTGTTCGTCATAATCACATCTGAGCTTATGGGACCAATGATATAAAATGACACTTATATAGAATAAAAGTAATTTGAGCAATAAACGATATCATCAAGCCTAAGGGACCCAATACACACGACCCAATAGAAAATATTGTATTTCTTCTTCTTCTAATTTCTTTTACGTTCTATGAAATTCCTAGATCAGTAACGTGTATAAAGTGTTTACAAGTGACTTTGATCAATTATTAATATTGAATATTAACTGTTTGTGTTTTCAGGTGTGGGATGAAACCCTCGCTCAGAGAGCAGAAGAGTGGGCTACTATGTGTCTTTGGGAACACGGACCTCGTGGTCTTCTCAGGTTCCTTGGGCAAAACCTTTCTGTACGAACTGGAAGGTATAAATAAATGGACAGTACATATTTTTAATCTGACATGACATGAAACATAAAATTGTTTTATAAATAAATAAATGAAGTTCGGGCGGCGCGGTGGTGTACTGGATAGCACAGTCACCTCACCACAAGAAGGTCCCGGGTTCGAATCCCGGGCCAGGATCTTTCTGTGCTGAGTTTGCATGTTCTCCCTGCGCTTGCGTGGGTTTCCTCCGAGTACTCCAGTTTCCACCCACAGTCCAAAACATGCAGATTAGGTGGATTGGTGATTCTAAATTGTCCAAGGGAGTGAATGTGTGTGTTTATGGTCGTTTTGTCTATGTGTTGCCCTAAGATGGACTGGCAACCCGTCCAGGGTGTATCCCCACCTCTCGCCCTATGTGTGCTAGGATAGGCCCAGCAGACCCACGTGACCCCGAATTCGGGAATAAGCGGGTAAGAAGATGAATGAATAAATGAAATTCCTGATATGTTTATAACTTTTACCTGTCATGGCACATTAGTGGGTGTGTTTTCTTTATTCATGCCCTATGACATGACATTATTAATTCATTAATTCATTCATCTTCTAACATGCCTATTCCTTAATTTGGGGTCACAGGGTCAGCTAAAGCCTATCCCAGTGCACTTAAGACAAAAGGCAGGGGTTCACCATGGACAGGTTGCCAGTCAATTACAAGGCTACACATAGATGAACAACCACACACACACACACACACACACACACACACACACACACACACACACACACACACACACA
>JAOTRA010000019.1:2662710-2676906 GCA_026260255.1 Pseudolaguvia tuberculata
GCATATTTGATTTGGCGCAGTTTTACGCTGGATGCCCTTCCTAACGCAACCATCCCCATTTATCCGGGCTTGGGACCGGCACTAAGAATGCACTGGCTTGTGCAACCCTAATGGCTGGGTTCCTCTTTGCTCCTGACTAATCCCGTATTTTGCATCTTCGCTCCTGAATAATCCCGTGTTTTGCCTCTTTGCTCCTGAGTAACCCCGTGTTTTGCCTCTTCGTTCCTGAGTAATCCCGTGTTTTGCCTCTACGCTCCTGAGTAATCCCGTGTTTTGCCTCATTGCTCCTGAGTTAGTTTTAAGTTCGGTTTTAGTTTCCCCGTGTTTTTGTGTTTTTGTTCAATTTCAAATTGTGTTCAATCTGGGAGTCAGTAAATACTTGTTACCTGCAACATTATTTATTATTATTATTGGATGATAATTGCCTACGTTGGCCGTTCCTGGGTAAACAGGTAAATGCCCCTTTTTGAATCAGTCTAAAAATATATTATATGGCTCTCACTGAAATAAATTTTACAAATATTACTTTCATGGTTCTCTGAGTCAAAAAGGTTTCCAACCTCTGCCATAGTGTATTGTTTCTTTAAGCGAATATCAATGTATTTTGGTTATAATGTATGATTATATCTGCGATGGACTGGCAACCTGTTCAGGTTTTGCACTATGTGTGCTGGGATAGGCTTCAGCAGGTCTCCGTGACCACAACTTAGGAAATAAGCGGGTTAGGAGAATGAATGAATGAAAGAATGAAAAAATGAATGATAATTTACTTGGGTTTGGTTGTGTGTCTGATGCTGTAATGTTTTAGTGTGGGGTCAGTAAGTCTCAGGAAGAAATGTCTGGAAGCTTTTTTCCACACTTATCTTTTGGCACGTCTGGGCTTCTTAAAAGCCCAGCGAGCCGCTTCTTTTCTTCCAGCATTCTCAGTATGATAGTATTCACACATGCTTTTATAGCACCGCTATGCTGATGACACCGGCTCGTCCTTTTCTTTTTCGGCTCAGGTGTTGAAATTTTAGCCCCGAATCTTAGCTTGTCAGGCAGATATCTTGTCATAGATGGCAGCTCATCACCCAAAAAGAAATTCAATGCAGGCAGAGCTGCTGGAGAATTCCTCGACAGCTCTCATCTCGCACATGACAATGCAAGAATCCTTGGTGAAAATAACATTCGCTGCTCACATTGTGAGCCCTACATGGTTCATACACGTTTCTTTTTTGCATCATTACACGGATTGGTTATTTCGATCTTTGAAGACCATGAAAAAGCTTGTTTGGTCATTCGGGATGTCAGATGGAATGACTATGACCTGCTTTCTTCAGAACTCACGCCCCCTGTCAATGACTTATTAACATTTGTCCATATTTTCCTATATAGTTGCAAAATTTTTTTTTGTTTATTCTAAGTGTGTGTGTGTGTGTGTGTGTGGGGGGGGTTGTTTGTCTATGTGTGTGGCCCTGCGATGGACTGGCAGTCAGTTCAGGGTGTACCTCAGCCTCTCATCCTATGTGTGCTGGGATAGGCTCCAGTAGAACGCCTTGTCCTGAATAACCAGGTTTGCATGTTTTTGCTGTGCTTGCGTGGGTTTTCCTCCGGGTTCTACAGTTTCCTCCCACAGTCCAAAACCTTGTACATTATGTTGATTGGTGATTCTAAATTGTCCACAGGGGTGAGTGTGTGCACCCCTGCCTCTCGCCCTATGTGCACTGGGATAGGCTCCAGCAAACCCGTGACCCCAAATTAGGGAATAGGCTGGTTAGAAAATGAATGAATGAATGATTGACTGAATGAATGAAGGAATTGACATCTTATTTAAATTTGTCTGCAGAATCGAAACACTATCAATGAATCGAAGTGAACCGTTTGCGGGGTGAATGATTCATTACTCTCCATTCAAAACAGAACCTGATTTTTTTTCATCAAAACAAAGTCGATACTTGAACCAATCTGGCAACCCGGAGAGGAAGACGAAAAACAGCAAAGGCACCAAGAAACGAAGAAACGACTTTACTTTATCATAGCATCACTGAATCATCGTTATAGAAACGTTAGGAATGATGTAAGAAGCGTTCACCCGAACCCACTCCCCTTCCCCCCTGTTTCATCCAGCGCTATGAAATCGGTTAAAACAGATTTATACATATTAGCTAGCTAGCTAGCTAGCTAAGTAAGCCAAGATAGCATATACGTTAGCTTTGTAGCTAACACATTATTCCGTTATTAAATCATTTTAATCAACACCAGTCGCACTGGATTCTATTGAAAAGGTTCGGAAGTAAGTGTTAATTTTACTAATTAAAGTTTTATTATTTTCTAGTTTTGTTAAGCTAATTAGTCATTTGGTCTTTGTTCGTTGTTAGCTACGCTTAATGTAGGAACGCTTTACGTTCAATTTCATTTAAACTATTAAAGTATTTGGGATGTAAATAATGTTAATATTTTCCTTTGTTCAGTTATTAAATGTATATAAATCAATCAGAGCGCAGTTTCTAACAAGGCCTGGTGTTAATCAAGTTAGCTTAGCTTAGCTCAGTTGGGCCTATGTTTAGCATAAAGCTATGGAATGTATTGCAGAACGGAGTGTAAAGTTATACATTTCTGATATAAATTAATATTTAAATATTTTTAACCAATTAATTTAGCTTGTGTTTTTGGAAGTTTATACGTTAAGTAACTTTTCTGGCTAACTAGCTGAGCTACACAGCAGTGTTTAAAACTGTGAGAGGTTTTGTAGTATAATACAAATATATTTTTACTTAAATTATTCAAGGAAAATGAATAAAAATGTGGGAATAATAAATGAGGTAAAGTAAAATATATGTATATATTTAATTTAATAGAATGTTCAATAATTTGTTCATGAAGGTATTGGTTAATAAAAGACATCAGCATATAAGCAAGTCATTTAAATGAAAATTATGTGAAAGGCACTTTTCTATAGTTTTTCTATAGGATCTGAATTATAACTTTATTATTTGTTCTCATTTTAAAAGCTTTTTTGTTAAAAGATTTTGGGGCAATTTTTGCCTTTATTTACAGGACAGAACAATGAAAATGGAGAGAGAGAAAGAGAAGGAGACTTATGACCGGAAAGGACCCAAGCCAGGAATTCAAAACTGGGTTGCCGAGGTGCAATAGCCTGTGGGTGTGGGTGCTGGGACTTAGTCGGTAGTGGGACATTTTAAAAGACTTTAACCACCAGAAAATCAGTCAGTATGGTTGCATTTACACCTCATGTGTCATGTGACCCAAGTCAGATTTTCTTCTAACGTGCTACTGTTGGAATACGACTGACAACCATGTAACCATGTTTGGTTTCAGGTCTCATTCGTATGTAGAAATAAATGAGATATAAATCGGATTAATGTGTTAAGGGAAGTGATAGCTCAGTGGTAAAGACTCCTATCCAGATAATTGGGAGTTCAAATTCCTGCACCACGGCTGGGCTCCTAAGCAAGGCCCATATCCTCAGTTGCTCAGTCGTATAAAGGAGATAAATGTAATTCGCTCTGTATAAGGATGTCTGCCAAATTCTGCAAATGTAAAGCTGTAGTTTGGATTCGTACCTGTTAATGCAAGACGAACATCATTTATTAATACTGAATGATCATTTCATCTTCATCCGTTGGTTATTGCACAGTTTTTAGTAGTTGTTCTGGTGTGTTTGTCTCCTTTGGGTTGTTTGACGTGTATAGTCCAAATGCAGATATCAGATACAGGTCAGATTTAAATGAAACCAATTCATTCTACAGTGTAAATGAGGCTAATAATAATTATAATAATGAGGATTTGGTAACTGACATTATTTTCATCTTCACCACATAATACATTTTGTTTATTTTAATGCACAAAAGTAATTATGTTTAATCATATATTAATTAGCTAATTCAGCCAGACTTTATCAGTTCAGTAGGATAGGTGTGTTTAAAGTGTTTCGCACATTTAGCATGATTGGTTTGTTCGCCTTTTATGCTTACAGATGAGAAGATTAATGTCATTGTGAGTCACATTGTCCTGCCACATGGAAGGATAGTAACCACTGGCAATCATTTCCCATGCCGTGGAAACATCAGGATGAAGAAGACGTTCAGCCTCAAGACGTTCAGAAAGTCGTTCAACATCAAGGGCAAAGAGGATGGAGATTTTGTGATGCTTCAGAAGCCATCGTTGACCACCGACTTCCAGAAAGACGATTCTTTATTTGGAAGTAGTTATGCCAAAGAGCTAACGTGTGACCTCCATGCTGAGGACACAAGAGTCCACAAGAACAGGTCGAAGAGCGAAACTCTGATGGGGACCTTAAAACGGAGACTTTCTTCTAAGCAGAAACCTAAAAGTAAAGGAGGGTCTGCCTCAGTAGGTTTGGGAGATGATGAGGATACGTTTTCATCTTCTTCGGTTCCCATAAGCTTTTCCGAAGCCAAATCACAACGCCCTTTAAGATCTGCTTCTTTGCGGAGTCATCATTACAGCCCTTCTCCTTGGCCCATAAGAGCTGTTGACCCTGATGAAGCCTGCATTAAGATGGAGGTGAAGGTTAAAGCCATGGTTCACACACCCAACTCCAGTCCATCCCTCAATGGCATCAGAAAAGAATTTCGTGACATACAAATGGAGGGGCTTTTTGATGATCGTAGTGAATCATTAAAGAATTTAGAGCCTCCTAACAGTGACTTGCATTTAAACATGGAAGAACATGTGCCTGTAGTTATTGGACTTGCACCTCAGGATTACATTCAGTATACCATGCCTTTAGATGACGGAATGTACCCCGAATCGTCCCACACATATTGTTTGGATGGCACCTCACCGACAGAGGTGATGGATCAAGTTAATGACGAGTTGTTGAACGTAGATCAAGGCCGTATTGATCATGATCTTTTATCATCTGATTTTGTCATGGATCAGTCAATTAGAGGAATTGTGCTTGGTACTCCAGGAATAGTCCTACAAAGTTCAGGAACTGAGGTTCCTTCACTATCCCCTTCCCTATCCCCTGTTTCTGGAGGTGAAATTCCAAGAACCTATTCCGGTTTTGGTGGAGCTGTTGATTCACACGTGGTCGAAAGAGTGAGGCAGCATCTCCATTTTGACCCAAATTTTGCTCCTGGTGTCAGCAGGGTATACGATTCTGTACAAAGCAATGGACCAATGGTTGTCACGAGCCTTACAGAAGAGCTGAAAAAACTGGCAAAGCAGGGTTGGTACTGGGGACCTATAACACGGTGGGAAGCTGAGGACAAGCTCCTCGACCTTCCGGATGGTTCTTTTTTGGTGCGTGATAGCTCAGACGACCGTTATCTTCTGAGTTTGAGTTTTCGATCTCAAGGCAAGACTCTTCACACCAGAATCGAACATTCGAACGGAAGGTTCAGCTTTTATGAGCAACCTGACGTAGAAGGTCACACGTCCATCGTCGACCTCATTGAGCTGTCCATCAAAGACTCAGAAAACGGTGCATTCTGTTACTCCAGATCGCGTCAGCCAGGATCTGCGACATACCCCGTCCGATTGACCAATCCCGTATCTCGTTTCATGCAAGTGCGTTCGCTGCAGTACTTGTGTCGGTTTGTCATTCGACAGTACACGCGGATTGACCTGATTCAGAAACTACCTTTACCAAACAAAATGAAAGATTACTTGCAGGAAAAGCACTACTGAATGGGACACAGTAGTAAAATTGCACTTTTGGCTCACGTTGATGTTAAATGGTTTACAGACATTTTGTGATGTGATCCGTTAGATTTGTTCTGTATCACAAACGTTAGTTTCTCATGTTCATCCATTTGTTGTTGCTCAGATTCACTTAAAAGGTACAATTTAGATTTTGGATCAGTTGAGGAACCTGGCACTATAAATAATTAGTTTTTTTGCTGCTGTTATAACATTTTGACAAACATTTTGTATACTTTGAATATATGAAAATTCCACACAGATATTTCATATTATTATTAAAATACTTTCTCACCTGTCAAGCAATATAGTTGCAATCAATTTGATGTAGCTGATTTCTGTGCAGATACAATGGTGTTTAATAGGATATACTCTGGCCTTTTAGCTTTAATCATACATAAGGTCTTTTATGCAAACTTTTTTGGTTTTCATGGTATTAAAGAGACACAGAACCCTCAATTTAACCGCTGGGAATAGCAGTTAGTTAACTATCAATTTCACCAACCTCAAAAAGGGGTGTGGTTGTCTGTTTATAGACTCCATATCAGACCGGTTAGTGATGAGCAGTATGCCAGCGATGGTATTAATAGCATGTTTGCATAGATGTGTGTTTTTGTTTGCACAGATAAGAACCAAGGGATCTGAATTTGAGAAATAAAGGAAAAAAAGAAACATTCTGCAAAATTTAATAACACAGTAGATGTTAAAGATAAAGTTGCATAAAATAAATGGAAATGCAGGTTGTTAAGGGTGGACGATGCTGATCAAAAAAGGTTAGCCCTGACAATCCAATGTAAGATCAGAATAATCTAGGCCTGGTTTTTCATTGACATTCATGCCACACTATTTGCTTTAGGTCTGGTAATACCCATCAGTGCAAGGGCGAGAGAATCGATTAGGTCATTAACAAATGCATCAATGTGGCCTAATTAAAAGAACCTCTGTGATTATTAGTTTTACATTTTACAGACAGACCCTCCACTTGCCACTGGTTTCCTTCGGAAAAACGTCAAAATATCGAGTCAGAATAACGACACGGTGGCCGTAGATGCATGTTGAAGTCGCAGTCGATGTATCGTAAGTTGAGGAGTGGTTCTAAAAGTTTTCTAAAATATCATTTGTAATTTCACATATCAGATTAATTTAATTCTGGTTTGAACATTTAGTTCAATCAAAAGTGGCTGAAATTTCACATTACGTAGTGAAAAAACGATCTGGCGATGAGGTGCTTCACTTCTACGTGTTTATTCAAACTGTGTGTGAATCTTAAAGTTGGCGCTTGAAGAAATACACTGTAGTGTATATATAAAACCCAGCAGGTTATAATGGAGGTCAGGAATTTTGTGCTCAGGGTTATCTGATGGAACAGTGTTAGTCTCTTAGTTCCAGTGAAGGAATGATGTAATGCTACAACCTACAAAAACATTCTTGGCCAACTGTGGGCTTCCAGATTTGTAGAAACCGTTTGGAGAGGAACAACATATGGATCTGATGGTCAGGTGTCCACCAACATTTGGCAACATAATTTGTTTGTATGTTTCAAAATTATTTTTGGTTCAATTTTGTGCATTTCATCATCTAGAGTATGTCTTCAGTTTGTTGGATTCTGAAGTAACCTTTTCTCTTTTGCATCATTATGTCCACATTCCCGTTATGATGTAGGTTTATAATCCAGTTGGTCTTCCATCATCATCATCATCATCATCATCATCATCATTTTTGTGGTTTGTTTAGCTCTGGATTAACAGTAATAAGACCGATAATAATGCATCTTCACTGGCAGCTACGAAAAAAACGTTTGTGAATTGCTGAATTTAGCGTCTAATTTAGTTACATTAATAAACAAATCTTGCTCCTGATGCTCAGGTTCCTTAATTAGCACATTGATCCAAGTCTCTGCAACAACAAATCAAACATAAATTTGTATTAGGTATGCGCCAATTAGTTCTATACTAAGACAAGTTAAACTTACAATTTAACTTGTAAGTTCATTTTCTTTTACTATGGATGTAAAGTGTTGGGTTTTGTTTTGTTTAATTTTATTTTAGGAATTAATTCCAAACAGATTTGTAGCTCTTTTTTGGTTTGTCATTATCATCACCGTTTCAGTTATGATGTTTGACAAATGCAATATCGGCAAATGCCTTAACAAATATATCGTCACATATCCAACATCCGGGTCAATCAAGTATTCCAATGATCTGGTTATGTTCAAAGGAAACGGATGATGAATGCTGGGTTTGTGATGTTTCTATGAGTGATATTTGTGCTTCCTACAGTATTTCATTGAATTGTTTTATCGACATCAATGTTGTCTGTTAACATAATGCCGTCGTCAACCCCTCCCTTTTCCCCAAACCATATCAACCTAATATAAAGAACAGTTGCTAAATTGTAATACATTTTTTGGGAGAAACCATTTTGAAACCCGGGTGAGGGATGTTATTTCACTCAGATTTATAAAGGTGTTACTACATTGTGAATAAACTTGAGTGACAGTAATTGTTTAATTAATTGTTCACGAGTATCAGGCCAACCTCAGCTAATCATTTACAGAGATTTATCACTATTTGACAGTCTTGTCAAGTGACCTCTGTTAATTAATAGTGTGTCAATCTTGAAAACACCAACAGGTAGCGTCAGTTAAAGAACTGCAGAAAGCTAGTTTCTCTAGACTATAAAAGTCCTGTTGAAGATGTACCTTAATGTTTTTATCAGAAACTCCAATGTTTAAATACAATTACCAGACCAAAGTATTTGGTCACCAGACCATCAGAATAATTTAGAAAATCTAGAATGTTTGTTGTGTGTTGTAGCATTACAACTAAGAGACTCCAACACTGTTCCAGCATGACAATAACCCTGAGCACAAAACCCCTCAGCTCCATTATCACATGATGGGTTATTATTACAGTGAATGAAATCCTGATCTTACCATCACTGAACCCCTTTGGGATGAACTGGAATGGTGACTGCACCCCAGACCACCTTACCTGACATTATTGTCTGATCTCACTAATACTGTTGGAGCTGAATGAAGAGATATCTCACATTCAAACATATTAGACTGGAAAGTCTTACTAGAAGACTGGAGCTTCACAATCGGAAAGATTTATAACGTTCTTACCAAAGTGAAAAAAATGATTATAAGAATTGGTAGCTACGAACTTGAAAGTGGAAACCATGACCATCAAAGATATTAAGTAAAACTACGAGTATTTGAGTTCACACCAATTATTTTATACAAAATATAACAGGAACACCCCCCCTTGCCCCCCCAAAAAACGTGTCATCAAAAGTTCAGCTGAAGAAACCAGCTTTCTGATGACTTCCATACGTTTTGTGAAATACATTTTTTACACATTATATTAAGTTGGATTCTGTCAACGTAGTTTAGAAAGTAGAAGTTTTTGTTTTCCTTATGATTTATTCATAGTACATAGCGGTGGTGTCTTGTCATACTTCTATAGGTCCCTCAAGAAATAAAGTGTCAGTGTAAACGTCATAAACTGCAACAAAAAAGTTTGTTGTAAGATGTAAGGAAATACACTGTTGGTATTATTTAGAATAAGCTGTTGCACTTATTTGGGCATTACTCACTTATATTTGTATACTACCATCTAATTCCTAAGGTCAATTGTGGGTCTGCTTCTCAGGATCCTTAGATAGAAAACACATCCCTAAGGCACTAGTTCTATTATAGCAAACCTTTAAACAGATACACAGATTGGCAAATTTGTTACACCAAAGAAATTTTAAGTTGCTAGATTAATGATTGGCATTCATTTGAATAGTAAAAAGAAACCAGAGTACCTGCTAGAACCCACGAAGATTTTATCCAAGACTTAAAATCAAATCAGTGACCTTTAGCCATGAGGTAACACTATTCTTTATAAATAGATGCCCTCTTGCAATGACCTTCATGTCTTCTCTTTATAAATAACAAACATTTTGAGTTCTGTCTGCCGCCATGGTGTAGTTGGGTTACGGCACCGACATCCACATGCCAAGTTTTTGTGCTTTGGCGATCCAAGGTTTGACTTCTCTCTATCTCCTCAATGCCATCTCTTTTTCTATCATTCATTCATTCATTCATTCATTTATTCATTTTCTAACCCGTATTCCCCTTGTGAGTGCGCCTACCTATCCACTGAAGCACTCAATCTGATTCCAGATTCTCCAGAATTGCCAAGACAAAGAGCTTTGGACTACAAGACCATCGAGGCCAAGCAGCTAAGAGAAAACTACAAAAAAAAAACCCTTTCCAAAAATAATGTCTTTGCAAGATTCTACCTCATAGAGTTTTAATGATCATGAGGATGATGAACCCAGGACTCAATCTTCATTCTTGAGAATGGGTCTTGGGTGGGTATTCCAGCATAAAAATGACGCAAAACGTGACCAAGGAGAAGCATATTAAGGACTTAGATTGTCAAAGCCAGTCTCCAGACTTTAATCCTATAGAAAATCTGTAGAGGAAACTGAAAGCTTGAGTTCCCAAATGTCAGCCTCAAAACTTTAATGACTTAAAGAGGATCTGTGAGAGTAGTGGGACAAAATCCCTCCTGAAATGTGTGCAAACCTGGCGGCCATCTACAAGAATAGTCTGACCTCTGTGATTGCTAACAAGGTTTGGCTTTTAAATGCTAAGTCTTGTTTTGCAACCTTTTTCCAAATGTTTTTCTAGATGTTTCTGTTGTCTCCCAGTGAAATTAAAGTTAGAGACTGATCATTTCTTTGTCAATGGGCAAACGAAATGAAATCAGTAGGGGATGAATCATTTTTTCCCCTCACTGTAATTCAAATGACAGCGGTTTCACATTTATGTACCACATGGTGTTCTCAAGGCTTTTTTTTTTTTGCTGCTGTTTATCATTGCTAAATAGATGAATTCCAAATTCATTTATTTCATGCATCATCAGCATGCCTGACAGAAAAACTTAGCATTTACATTACATTTAGGTAGGCACCATGTAATTTTAAAATTAAGCAATTGAGGTTTAAGGGCCTTGCGCTGGGGTAGTGGTAACCTGGTGGTACTGGGAATCTTCTAATTACTAAACCAACTCTCATACTACTAGACTACCACTTCCCCCACTCAAAGCGTTGTCTTTCACTGCAGACACATACAGTATATCTGCATAGTTCTGCTATATCATTGATCTTCTTGGATCTAGTCTGCTTTAGAATTACCTTACGGTGTATTTCTCCACACATTAAAGTACTCATTGTGTGATGCACAGTTCAACTTAAAAAAAAGAAGATTCGGGTTCCATCAAGTCCTTTACCACCTTCCGGAGGCAACAGACCAGTCCACGGTTATCTGTCAACCGTGGTTGCCTGTCTGTGTTAATTTTTCAAACTTTGAAGGTTTATTATGAGTAAAAAAAACAGAAAGAAAAGCCTATCATGTCCCCTCACTGTCACCATCATCTTCCTTCTAGTTTCGACTCGGGATTTCACATTTGCTGCCGCGCTTCACGTGCCTCTCAGCTGTATTTACCTTGGCGCGCTGTTATCTCGGCCTTGTAGCGACGACAATTTTCTTTCTTTTGTCAGATCATTGTGTGTTTCAATAATGTGTTGAGTTGGTAAATGTTTGTTCCAGACCTCTGTCTGTTTATTGAAGACTTTGTTTGATCTAGACCCTGTAATCTCGTAAGGCGTGTAAAGCGCGGTGGCGAACACAAAACCCGGAACCGAACTAGAAAGCAAGTGACAACACTAGAACCTGGTACTCTCGTTGAGACAAAAAAGTGGCACAGTATTGCAAAGGGTAGTTATAGTTACAGATTCCTTATATTGATTCTGAGCTAAAGGATTTATGGATGCCTGCCAGAATCGAGTGTATTTCCTCTGCAATTTCATGCTTGTACTTTACACACTCAGACAATGTACATGACTATGGGAGGAAACTAGAGTAACTAAGCCAACGTGCTGCATGTTGGTACAGTTACAGTTTGGCTTTTGGCACACACACTTATCCAGAGCGACTTACGTTTGGTCTCTTTTTTTACATCTGAGCAATTGTGGGTTAAGGGTCTTGTGCAAGGGCTCACAGTGGTGGAGGTGGGAATAGAACCCCGGTACGGTTTCTTGTGATGAGTCTGGGGTGTATGCCCATGTTATCTTCATTGCTCAGATGCGTCCTTTCTAGACTGAGTATAAAGTGAAAAAATGTATGTATTATGGGATGCCTTTTAATTCCCAACTCTATATCCTGATTCCACTCCAGTTCCTATATTATACAAGTCATTATTCAACGTCAATCTACTTGGAGATGTTGAATTTATTTGCTTTTCAGTCAGATAGGTTTTCTTATGTAACTTCATTTATCAGGTTTATGGTTTGGTCTCACCATCTGGTACACGACATAAACTTTTGTCAATCACCAGCCAATAATAAAGACGTGTCTGATTTTTACCACTGCCTATACAGTACGGCATTAAAGCCAGATGCAGTAGGAAATGCCAGCTCATCTTTTGCATAACGAGGAGCACTGAACTACCTGCAGGAAACAGATGTGCTTTTATGTTTGGCAGTAAAAGTTTTAAGTTTGATGAAGGTCTTCGATTCTGGACCAGCAGACTAGTCACAATAGAGACAATGTGTTATTTATGTCACAGAACATAATTGAAAGATAAATCATCAAGAAATTGTCACACCAAACAAGCCATGCATAAAAATGACCAAAAGGAAAATAAACTCAACAAGAACAATGATTAACAGACAAGGAGATAACACAGATCCACTATATTGCCAAAAGTTTTTGGTTACCTGACCATCAGATCCGTATGCGCTTCTCAAAATGTTGCTACAAATCTGGTAGCCCACAGTTGTCTAGAAGTTTTATTCTAGGTTGTAGCATTACATTATTCCTTAACTGGAACTAAGAGACTCCAACGAGCAAGAAGGTTCCTAAATTTGAATCAGTGGCAAGGGGTCTTTCTGTGTGGAACTAGCATAGTTTTCCCCTAGTACTTCAGTTTCCTCCCACAGTCCAAAAACATGTACATTAGGTTGATTGGTGATTCTAAATTTCCCATAGGAGTGAGTGTGTGTGTGTGTGTGTGTGTGTGTGTGTGTGTGTGTGTGTGTGGGTGTGGGTGTCTATGTGTGTGTCCCTGCGATGGACTGGCGATCTGTCCAGGAACTACCACCACCTCTCACCCTATGTTTTCTGGGATAAGCTCCAGTGGACCCCTGGGACCATGTATTAGGAAATAAGGATTAGATGAATCCATGAATATATGAAAATAGCTCTGGTGTCCTGAAGGATTTAACCAACATAATTATGTACACCAAAATGTACACCACTTGCTTGGTATACATGAAACTTACAAGCAGGTTTGGTGAGAGTTTATTCAACTTCTAACCCGCTTCTTCCCTAATTCAGGGTCACAAAGCCTATTCCAGCACACGTAGGGTGATCGGTGGCAGTACACCCTGGACAGGTCACTAATTTATCGCAGGGCACACATAGACAAACAATTACACACATTCACTCCTTTTGGCAATTTAGAATCACCAATCAATCGAATATACATGTTTTTGGATTGTGGGAGGAAACCGGTGTACCCTCACAGAAAGATGCCCGAAACAGGGACCTTCTTGATGTGAGCTGGCCGTGCTAACCCTCCAGAACCCCCCTGCACTAGACAGTGTTGGGTTTTTTTGCACGTCCTACATTTAGTAATAACAAAAACGTGTTGTCTTATTGTCCGTAAAAATTAAACCCTGCTGAATAAAAAGTAAGAACTGAAAATGAAACAAACCAAGCAATAAAAAAAGTGATGGACACACACCTTTGAAAATACTCACTAGATTTTGACAAAGGCCTACCAGACACAGGAAATTTATAGATTTATAGATATTTCTTAATGATGAGACTGGGATGAAAATGTCTGAGTGCACAAGCAGGGCATATCTATAATTTTGAAACACATAGTAAAGGCTAAAGAATACTTATTTATCGGTTCTCCTGAAAGATGGTGTCTTTGGCATGAAGAGAAAAGATAGATGTGCCTAAGATTTTCACTCATTTATTTCACCGTATAGATTTCACAGCTCACAGTCACCTGGGTGGGTGTTAACTGTCATCACACCGGTTTCACCGCTGAGGTCTCTTGGTGTGATGAGTCATCTACAGTCGAAATGAATACCCAAAATATCCTCCAACCATCATCAGTATATTCAAATCCAATCAATCTATCAACTATCGAAAGGGCTAAAATAGACGAACGGATTTCCCAGCACCACCAAACTACCACTGCTGGGTCCATAATTCTCAACTTCTCAGTAGGCTAAAGAAAGATTTACGTAGCATACATCACTGTCATCAAATTGTTGGGATATATATACACATAGATCAAGATAGATAGACCAAGGATGTCCAAACTTGATCTTGAAGGTTTGACTCACCTACCAAAAACATGTACGATGTTTTTGTGTGTGCGTGTGTGTGTGTGTGTGTGTGTGTGTGTGTGTGTGTGTGTGTGTGTGTGTGTGTGTGTGTGTGTGTGT
>JAOTRA010000019.1:2706561-2716707 GCA_026260255.1 Pseudolaguvia tuberculata
GTGTGTGTGTGTGTGTGTGTGTGTGTGTGTGTGTGTGTGTGTGTGTGTGTGTGTGTGTGTGTGTGTGTGTCTTGTGTAGTCATGTGATGGACTGTTGACCTATACAGGGTGTACCTCACTGGCGTTTTTGTCATTTTAGAGACCTGGAAAGGCTCCAGCAGGTCCATGTGACCCCGATTTAGGGAACAAGCATGTACAGAAGGTGAATGAATGAAAGAATGATTGACTGAATGATGTAATAGGTTGAAGCCAGATTCCGGGTGTACAGTGAATAAAGGTGTTTTCAGTTAGTTTGGCTATTAATGACAATGTGACCTTTCAGTAGTTTCATGGCCGCAGATTTGCCAGTGTTGAATGTGTATCATACACCTGCCTCAATCCACAGGGGAAATTAGACAATAAATGCTTACATTTGTAAACTTTTGTCTGAAACTAAGGGCACAGAAGAGTGTCACTGTTTCCTCAGGGCATCACTAATTTGATTTTAAGCGTATTAGCCATTAGCTAATCAGCCAGACACATTAAGGCGAGAATAAAAATTTGTTGGTGAATTAATTACACTTTTTTTGTTTCGATCAAGTTACTTTTACCCGACTCAGAAACATTAATTTTCCTTTAACTTCATCTGAATATCCAGGGCAGTGCCATTGTTTCCACGAGATGCTAACTCCCATTGCAGCATAAATTTGAATGGAGGGATATTTAGCTAATTATGATAATTAGCCGAGTCAGCAGCAGAAAGAAACAGCTGCTGCTTGTAATTTTGTGCACAGGGTCTGTGTTAGCAGTGTAGAACAACAAAAAGACAAAGAAAGCACAGACTACATGAAAAGGCAGGGCTACACCCTGGAAAGGTCGGCAGTCCATTGCAGGGCCACACACACACTCATGTCTATGGGAAATTTGAATCACTAATTAACCTAACGTACTTGTTTTTGGACTGTGAGAGGAAACCGCAAACTTTTTTGCTGTAAGGCGACCGTGCTAAGTGCTACAAGGTGTCAATAGTTTCAACAGGGCGGCGCGGTGGCGTAGTGGATAGCACAGTCGCCTCACAACAAGAAAGTCCAGAGTTCGATTCCAGGGCCGGGATCTTTCTGTGCGGAGTTTGCAGGTTTCATCTGGGTACTCCGGTTTCCTCCCACAGTCTATAAACATGCAGATGAGATGGATTGGTGATTGTAAATTGTCCATAGGAGTGAATGTGTGTGTGAATGGTTGTTTGTCTATGTGTTGCCCTGAGATGGACTGGCGACCCGCCTCTTGCCCTATGTGAGCTGGGATAGGGGCAGCAGACCCCTGTGACCCCAAATTAAGCGGGTAAGAAGATGAATGAATAAATAGTTTGAACAGAGCACTTTAAAAAAATAAAGTTTTTAAAGAAATACATTTTTTCTGCATAAAATTTGACAGAAATAATAAGTACTAAAAAGCTCCAGCGAAGCAGCTAGTGAACAGTGATTTTCTATAATCATGCCCAGTACAAGCCTAATATCACTCTTCAAAATAAATTATAGAGCTGATCAGGATTTTTTCATTGAAAGGGTCTTTTGACAAAGGACAAAGGCTTATTTTCACTTGGAATTAGCAGGAGGGCTACATTTGGTGGCAAGTGACTGATGTATTATTTGAAGATACACTCTAACTTTGGGTCGTGTTTTTTCCAGCAGTCAGGATTGAGTGGGTCAGCTCTGAAAGTAAGTAATAGCCGGTTGTTAAAGTAGCTGTGTGAATGCAGGTACATTAAAGTCAGATTAGTTTGAAAGTTTGTAGTAATACTCCAAAAATGTGTTTGAGGTATACCAGGGTTGTAGTGAGCTAAAGTTCTGGAACAAAACAAAAGTAGGGTGGTGCGGTGGCAAGGTCGACTCACAGAAAGATGATTCCGGGTACAATTCCAAGGAAAGGGGTCTTTTGGTGCGGGGTGTGTACGTGTGTATGTGGTTATTCGTCTATGTGTGGCCCTGCAATGAGCTCCAAGGTGTACCCCTGCCGTGACCCCAAATTAGGGAAGAAGTGGGTAAGGAGATGAATGAATGAATGAATGTCACACCTATTTAATCATATATTTTATGTAGATATATTTTTCATTTATTTATTTACTATTGTTGAACTTTACATCTCGCTCATTAAACATACTTAGTTTTTGGACTGTAGGAGAAAACCAGAGTACCCAGAGTAAACCCACCAAAGCATGGACAGAACATCCAAACTCTGCAGCAAAAGACCCCTGGTTAGGAAATTGAACCCATTACCTTCTTGCTGTAAGCCGTCGTTTTTCCCCTAGTGAATAGTGTATATAGTGCATTGTGTCCCTTTTGTGTGTTGGACTGCTGCCCATTCGCAGTACCAACAAAGCTGCCACTGTTGGGCCCCTGAGCATAGACCCTTAACACCCCCAATTGTTAATTTTAAGGTATTTTTCAATCCCATCTGATTCCACAATCGATTCTTAATCTGGAAATTTTCCCAAATTTTTCTGCTGTGTAAACACACGTTTCCAACTTTCTATTTTAAAGCAGAATTAAAGTTCTCTCTCTGCTTTTAGTCTATAGTTGGAATTATTGTATGACATCATCCACCTTAAAACAGAGGATTGATTCGTCTTTATGTTCTTTGATTATTAAAGCTGTGTAAGCTCTTCTGGTGGAAGCTTTGTAAATACAGTGGATTTTAAATCTGATGTGCGTCCCATCCCTAGAGAGTGGTTAGGTATTGTACTTATACCAGAAAGACTGGGATTTGATTCCCAGCTCCTTCAAGCAACTACTGAGGGCCTTTAATCAAGGTCCTTATCCTCCAATTGCTCAATTGTACAAAAAGTAATTCAAAAAAGTTAGTCGCTCTGGATAAGAGTGTCTGCCAAATTCTGTAACTTTAAATAATGTAAATGTAGATGAATAACCTCCCAACACCACCGCCACACACACTTAATCCTATGGGCAATTTAGACTCACCAATCAATCTAATGTACATGTTTTTGGACTGTAGGAGGAGACTGGAGTACCCGGAGAAAATACATGTAAGCACGGAGACATCATGCAACGACTCCTTGCTTGAGGGGGTTGGTTGATTTTGTAAAAAGTTAAAACATGTTCTTTGAACCTACCTACCTACCTCCAAGTTGTTGCACATGTAGTGATGGGAACTGTTTGCAGTTAATAAGCAAAACGTGAGTTGTCCAATCACACAACTTCAGCGGGTATATATGAGACTTTTACGACACCAGCTGTGAGCACCGGTTGTGAGTCACTGCCGTGGCTGTTTGGCATTTACTCCTTCCGTTCTCGCAGGTGTGCATTGTTTGGCTAACTTATTAGCATCATGATGCATGGCTTGGGTTAAATTATTGAATGTATTTGATTTATAGTTTTATTCTGGAGAGCATCGATTGGTTGTTCATCGGCTGCGACCATTCGCTCGCTGCTGTAACGTAATCCCATGCTGGATCAGCACGTTGATATCCTTTTGTTTGCGGCTACATGTGAGTGGATGTGTAGGGATGAAGGTATACAGAACAATAAATGTTGTGGCAGATTCGTTTATTTGGCTTATGTGGTTTATGCTATCTTTTAGGATATAGCCTGACCTGGGACCATTGCACGTAATAAAACCTGCAGGGTGACATCTGTGATGTTGCTGTTTTGTCAGGGTGATTCTTTAGACACTGCACTGACCTCCAACGTGTAACTGTATCATCTTTTTGGTTTCTCTGTTAATACTGTTCTAATGTGCGTTCATTCTTCATCCTAGTTGTTTAATGGTTTAATTGTTCGTTTCCCTTTTTTGTTTCATGTTGCATGGTGAATTGGGCATTTATTTAAATGATCTTTTTATGTGTTTTAATTGTATTTAAAAGTTTATTCTGAAGTTGTATTTTTGCTGCTTAAGCTTTATTTGTGAAGTGGTAGGTTTATGTGTAACCAATCCTGTTTTTTGTTTCTTTCATTTTGAAAAAATTATTGTCTAATTTTGTTGCTGTTGAAGTTTTCTTGAACAGGCTACCATGAGATTTAAGCATGGAGTGCAGTGTGTTCACATTGATTTGATGCATGTGCATGTATGGTGTGACCTGTGCACCGGGTGGTAAAATTTGTGATATTGAAGATTACATTAAATTTAGTAACAGAATTACTTGTCTTCAGTAAGCCGCGGTCTTGCTTGTTTTATTTTTAGTTCTCCTTCAGGTCATTACAGCCTGACCTTGTCTTATTGACCTTTCAGAATTCCAGTTTGTAAAATAAAGATTTTGTATTTTTAGTATCCATGTCTTAAGTCCTTATTCTGAAACCTGTACCTGTGTGCCTTTTTCAGTGACTTCATATTGAGCAAGGTTTCCCTATTAAAGGGTGGCGTATATGTTGGAGTTAATTCTCCCAACCAATCACTGGTGGCCTGCTACACACATATAATGTTTATCCAAGCAGGCGCTGCATTATGTTAGAATCATAGAAATAAAGCTCATTTGCCAGATAACGAAAGCCCTTATTACCCAAAGGAGCAGAGTGATTGAGGAACATAAACCCAGTGCAGAACAGATGGATGTTTGGTAACTATAAACCTCGAAATATCTACATACATGTTTTTTTCACTATGACTTATGAAAGCAATATTTTAAAACAAGCAGGATGTTAGCTAAATAATATGTTAATGAGACACAGCCTACTAACTACAAATCACAGTGAAATCTGCAAAGGTTTGGGTGAGATACGGCTCTTTTGGAAGACGTCAGGATGCCAAACCCTGATTCAGCGCAATAATAATTCTTTGGTATTTTGCACGGCTTTGCCTAATCATCATTTTCTGTGCTAATTCACAGCAAAACTTTACATATGAACACCTGGCACGTGAGGTCTTGTCTATAAATCACAACAAAATACCACCAATTTCGCACATGTATTTTGTTTCTTCTTATATCCCATCAGGGTCAGCTTTGGTAGGGTGGCCCTGGAGCAGTAAAGGGTTAAGTGGTGATGGGGCTGAAACTTTAACTATTTGAGCCATCACACCAGGAAACTTCTTGCTGTTGGGTAACCGTGCTAACTGCTATGCCACCTGTGCTTGCATGGGTTTTCTCCGGGTACTCCGTTATCTCCCCCAAGCCAACAACAGGTAAATTAGGTTAATTGGTGATTCTAAATTTCCCATAGGAGTGAATGTGTGTGTGAGTGGTAGGTTGTCTTTGTTTGGCCCAGAGATAGACTAGCGACCTGTCCAGGGTGTATCCCCGCCTCCACACCTCCACCTCTACGTAAGCTGGGATAGACTCCAGCAGTCCCCGTGACCTCGAACTAGGGAATAAGTGGGTAAGAAAATGAATAAATGAATGAATTAATGAATGAATATTATATTTAATACATACTGTCATGCCCTGCACTGCTACCACTGCAGTTCCTTCCATTTCCGGACCAGAAATTTGCCGCGTTCTATACAGGATCTGCCTACACATCTGAGCTGAGTTGACTCAATTATTTTGCCTCTTTATTTAGCAGTTGTGTTTCGCCTTTCTCTTTGCTCGATTCGTGATTAATCACAGTTTTCGATAGTCTCGCGTTTTCTCACGTTGCTTCTTGCTTCTCATTTTTGTCTATATTCTCATTTAGTGTTTTTGCTTCCTGCTTCCCCTCTGTTTTCTGACTTCCTATTTTTGTCGTTCTTCTTAGCGCCTCCCTGTTGTTATTTCTGTCATGTGCTTTTTGTTTTTTGATTTGGTTATTTTTCCATTTTTTAATCACTGCTCACCAGTTTATGCACCAGTTTAGCAATCAGCGTTTTTTTCCTTTGGCACCCATTTTTCCAATAAGCTCCTTATGCTTTTTTGCCCATGTTTCGTGTTCAGCGTTTTTTCTATCACACCCGTTTTTGCTTTCAGCACCTTTTTACATCCAGTCTGTGTTTTTGTTCATGTAATGTTGTGGGATTGGCTGGATCCATGAGTGCAGACCACAGTACTTCACAGTAAATCCAAAAGCTTTAATTATGGAAGTAGGCAAAGGCAAAACAGACAAATCCAATTCAAAAATCGAAAATGGTATAAAAAGTCCAAAGTAAAAACCAGATAATCCAAAACCAGAGAAATCACAGAAACGCTCGGTAAGTTAGATAAACAATACTTCGCGTACACTGGAAGTAGATGCTAAAACTCGGGTGAGTGCTCCCTCCTGCGCCGATCATCAGGAACTGCCATCCTTACAGTTCTTCTGTTTCCTTAAATAAATTAATAAATTAAATAAATTAATAACGGTTTAGCAATCCCCAGACACCCGTCCCTTCACGCCCTCTTCCCGCCTCTCCTACTAACTTCACTTTTACACACAAAACCTCGCCTACCACCCCCCACTTACAATGGTGCTCCTGGAGCTTGTTGCTCCTTCCTCTCATAGTGCTCTCTGGTCATAGAGCTTCAGTCATCTACCTTTCCCACCGAATGGACAAAGGTGGCATATGTAATCACTTTGTTAACTGGCAAGGCTCAGGAGTGGGCCACAGTCTTCTGGGACAAGAACGCTTTCTGCTGCTCAGACTATGCCTCCTTCATTAGTGAGTTGATTGGTAGACTTTTGATCATTCACTTATGGGCATAAGGCCATCCGACAGCTTCTGCATGGACCTAGCCGACCAGATCGACCATCGGTGGAGTCAGAGAGGCCAGAGCCGCTGTCTCACTGAGAGCCAGGTTGACACATTCGAATCTATGCAAGTGAACGGTACTGCTTCTACTTTGGTAAGTCCGGTCATCTCCATCAAGATTATCAATTAAAAGAGATGGTCTGCTAGGGAGAGCAAAGACACTAGGAAACAGAAACATTAAAACTCCCTCCATGACCAGATCTTGCCTAAACATGTACATCACTCATAATACTTGCCAATCTCTACCAAGGCTCTCATTGACTCAGGCACTGACCAGAACCTGATATGTGTATCCACGGTGGCCTGAATTCCTTATTCCTGTGCACCCTCTGCTTTGTCCTCTTCCTGTCTAAGCACTCAATGGTAACCATCTTGCTTCCATCATGCACTAGTCCAGCTTGAGGCTGCGGGGAACCACACTGAATGGATCACCTTTCTGGTCAGGAGAGGCTCTCATGCTGATGCTGACGCAGTATTAAATCCCTGGTTAACCCTGGTTAAGCTGGTTTTTAGCAAGTCAAGGGCTGTCTCGCTACCTCCCTACCACCCCTATGACGGTCCCATTCATAGGGATGGTAGGGAGGTAGCGAGACAGCCCTTGACTTCCCTATGACTGTCCCATTCACCTCATGGGGAGTCCCCCATGGGAGTATTTGTTGTCAGGCCCAGAGACCAAGGACATGGAAACCTATATCTCTGAAGTCGTTGCCAATGGCATAATCCATCCTGCGTCCACTCCTGCTGGGGCCGGATTCTTTTTCCATCCATTTACATCTGGGTTCCTTGTCTCTTTCTGCCCCGTCATACCTCTGTCCTGACACATACATTGTGTTAAATATAATATAAAAATCATTAAAATAAAAGAAAATAGGTTGAGATGGTTTGGACATGTCCAGAGGAGGGTCATGCAGTATATTGTTAGAAGAAAGATGAGGATAGAGGTGATGATCAGGAAGAAAACAGATAGACCAAGGAGGAGGTTTATGGATGTGGTGAGGGAGGATATGCAGGTGAAAAAGGCAGATGTACAGGACAGGGTAGTGTGGAGAAGAGCGATCCACTGTGGCGCCCCTTAATGGGAGCAGCCGAAAGGAGGAGAAGAAGAAGATTTAACATTGCATTATGGGATTTTTTCAGTCAGGGTTTAGAATTTAGCAATTAGAATTAGAATCTTTTCTGGTGTAATACAAAATTGTAGTAGTATGAATAAAAATATAATTACATGGAGTGATTTAAAAGTAAAAATAACAATTACTATGACTAGTTTTAGAATGGAAACAGTAAACAATTTTTGGACTGTAAATATCGGTGGTCTAGTTTGTGCCATATCTCTTGCCTTAACTGTATAAGCCACAGTTAACACCAAGTATTTTGCTGAGACTAGTAGCTTGTTTTATTAAAGCTGAACTATCACAGCTCGCAAAGGCAAGAAAGGACAAAAATCTTGATGACATTTGCAGACGGAATTATTATAGATCCTTACATGCCAGGTGCCAGTGGTTGGCATTCTTGTGTGCGCTGCTTGCTTCCTCTGCGGTAAACAGACTTCAAAGAGTCGGTTGAAGTGTGTGTCGTGCACACACTCACACTGAGCGCACACACTTACACACTGCGCACAGCTGGACAACGCTGGGGAAATTACCACCTTCAAATAAAGAACAATGTCATCTTCCCTCTCTCTCTCTCTCTCTCTCTCTCTCTCTCTCTCTCTCTCTCTCTCTCTCTCTCTCTCTCCCTTCCTCTATCAGATTATAAAATAGAAAAATATTTCATTCCAATAATTCCATTTAGTTTTAATTTAACTTTGAGTGTAATACAATTGTATTAGTGTGAATTAAAATGTAATAACATAGTGAAGTAAAAACTAAAAAGGAACAATTAGTATGACTGATTTAATGCCTATAGAGACATTTTGATTACAAACAGTAATATAACATTTAAAATATTTATTTACGTTTACTTTTACTTTTTATAATACTGTAATATTGTTATAATATGTTATATCTAAGGCAAGAAGGTCCTGGGTTCCCAGACAAAGGTCTTTTTGTGCAGAGTTTGCCTGTTCTCCTCCTGCGGTAAGGTGCTTGTCTTATAGGGCTCCTTACAGCTATCGAGTAATCTCCACCATGGCCAAGGCCAAAGAGCTGTCCAAGAACATCATGGGCACGATTGTAGGCCTACACAAGGCTGGAATGAGCTACAAGACCAAGCCATGCTGCTTGATGAGAAGGTCTTATATACATATATTTGTATACAAACCAAACAAAAGAGGACATGTGACATTAACCAATCAATGAGAACAAAAGGGCTAATGGATGCGCATCACAAGAACCATGTGATTAAGAAAAGAACATACCTTTTTTTCGATAAGTACAGATGAAATTATATATGTAATGAAATTTTTCAATATATTCCACTCCCATCAAAGTAAATTTATTTGATTAACACAGAGGCCGTTAAAATTCAGTTCATATCTCTACTGCCCATCACCCCTCCATGCCCCCAGAAATTCACGGCCACCAATGGGAAATTTCCTATTCGCAGCCCTTTAATATTTAATCAAGACAACAGAGTCTCAAATGAAATTAGTGGGCACGCATGCTAGATCATATTGTCAGGCTTGCCGTCTCATCCTGTGTTTCGCTATCAATTACAACTTTGACTTTAAACTAACTCATTTGTTCTGGATTGCCAATTTGATTTGGGAGACTTGCTTGCTTGATTTTTCGCTGTCATTAATTTCATTTGGGT
The DNA here is from genome assembly GCA_026260255.1 of Pseudolaguvia tuberculata. Lineage (NCBI taxonomy): Eukaryota > Metazoa > Chordata > Actinopteri > Siluriformes > Sisoridae > Pseudolaguvia > Pseudolaguvia tuberculata. The sequence goes on from JAOTRA010000019.1 coordinate 2,715,943, forward strand.
GGCCCTGTGCAGGACACCTGTTTCCCAAAACTCATCTCTCAGCACTTCGGAATAACACTGGCCTTCCGAATCCTATCACTTTTATTTTTTCTTTAAGGAATTCTTTTCAACATCTCATTCACTAATAAAATAAGTAGTTAGGTTCTTTGTGTACATGCCAGTTTTGTAACATATTCATTACAGCCGGTGACATTCATTGCTTGTTTTTTCTCTGGGTACCTCGGTTTCTTCCCACAGGCTAAAAACATGTATATTAGGTTGATTGGTGATTCTAAATTGCCCATAGGAGGGTGTGTGTGTGTCTCCCTACAATGGACTGTCCAGGGTGTTCGCTCCAGCAGAGCCTCATGATTATACAATGCATGACATACAGAGAAATGTTTTTTCAGTGCACAGGGTCAGCTATGGTTTTGCTCCATCCCACAGTGGCAGATGGGGCTTGAATATTTCCTGGTCTTCCTTAGTGGTAGTGGGACTAAAACCCATTATTTCCTGGTTTTCAGCAGCAGTGGTTGGGTTTGAAGTTGCACATGAAGGGGTTAAGGGTCTTGCTCAAAAACCCAACAGTGGTAAAACTTGGTGGCATTTGGGCTTAAACCCATGTCTTCCTGGTCTTTCACAGCAGTGGTGGTCTTTCAATCACCATCTCAGCATCTTAACTATTTGAGCCACCACTGCTATTTTAATATTCTTCTTCTTCTTCTTCTTCTTCTCCTTTCGGCTGCTCCCGTTAGGGGTCGCCACAGCGGATCATTCTTCTCCACC
>JAOTRA010000019.1:2763142-2783142 GCA_026260255.1 Pseudolaguvia tuberculata
GTGTGTGTGTGTGTGTGTGTGTGTGTGTGTGTGTGTGTGTGTGTGTGTGTGTGTGTGTGGCCCTGTGATGGACTGGTTACCTGTCCAGTGTGTACCCCTGCCTTTAACCCTATGTGTCTTGGGATAGGCTCCATGAGATATCCGTGACCCTGAATTAGGGTATTAAAAGGTTAGAAGATTATAGCTGGAGAGGTGGAAATGTAAGCAGTTAATAAACAGGTGTGGGGTGGAGTCCGTTCCAAAAGGTTGTTAACCTCTGGTATAAATAACCAACTGAGGTTTTTGTGGCAATTGTTAGCCTAGTGTACACATAGTGATGAAGGTGTAAGGTGCTGGTCTAATTAATCAAGCGGTTGTAGGTTCTATTTCTATTCTATTAGAGTGATGTGAACCTAAATTAATAAAAGGTCACCACAAGGTTCTATCTGTAGGACACATGACAGTGGCGTAAGTCTGAACAGTCTTTACATAGTTCACAAAAAGTTTAATAGATGTTTTTTTTCCTCGGTTTTGCCCTCGGCTTGTCCGTCTGGATTTCTAAATGTAGCACTACCCCGATAACCCATTAGTCTGTGTTTTGGTCATTAGCTGATCTCACCAGCTTGGTATCCTTTGCACTTCACATACTGCTAAACCTAAGCTTCATTTTAAATAATCGTTTTATTATAACTGATAAGTATAGTTAAAGGTGGAAGTCTGGTGGTCCTGTGCTAATTAGAGATTAGATTAGATATAGTAAATGTATAGTGTAAGTGGAAATGTGGAACCCTGGAGTAACCATATTTCATTAACAGCACATGCCTTTAATTATTCTCTGGTTTTTCATAAAGGTCAAAGTGGTGACATGTGCTTTCAGGTATGGACCAACCAAATTATCAACTAGCTTGATGTTTCCATATAATAGTACTAATCTGGAGAGGTCAACTGCTTTATCCATGGTTCTGTCAGTCCAGGAATTTATTAAAAGATATATATTTCCCAATTAAAAAATAATTTAAAAAAAATAAATGGGAGTCCGGATGCATGGTGTACGGCTGAGCCCTTTGGAGAGGGCTTAATAAATTCATAGTTTATGGCAAATTGATTTTGTTCCCCACCCCTCCTGACGATTGTATAAGCTGATCCAGAAGAGATTTCTTGTATTGGAAGGAAAATTAAAAGCAGCACTGACACAGACAAGCTGTTGGAATCAGATGTGATCACACACACAGATGTGATCACACACACAATGATGAATATTGAAAGGTGGCTCGTCTGAGATAATGAGATGAGCACACTTCTTTTAGTCATTTCTCATCCTAACCTTTACGTTCATTTTGATTAATGAGGATGTCTGTTACCTTAGTGAGAGATTAATAGAAATGTCTTACTGCTAATAAAAATGACGTAGCACCCGGCACTATGAAGGTTAACCCTTAACTTCTGATCCAAAATGTCTGCCTGTTGGTATTTTAAGTTATTTAAGTAAGTTATTAGTATTGAAATAAACCAAAATTCATATCCAAGTTGTTGTCTTTTGTTGATGAAATTCTAAGCATAGTCACCTCACAGCAAGAAGGTCCCAGGTTTGATTCCCAGGAAAGGGGGTTTTCTGTGGAGAACTTGCATGTTCTTCATGCGCTTGCCTGGGTTTTCTCTGGGCACTCTGGGTGTCTCCAATAGTCCAAAACATGGACTATTAAGGTTGATTGGTTATTCTAAATTGCCCATAGGAGTGAGTGTGAGTGACTGTTCATCTATGTGTGACTGGCAAGCCATCCAGGGTGTACCCTATGTGCACTAAGATGAACTTCTAAAAGTGAAACACAGTGGAACAAAAAAAACATCCAGAAAAAATATAAATTGATTTGCCTTTTAATGAGTTATTAAAATATTTGATCAACAATTACGAGTCTTTAAAAGGCCAAAAATACTGGTCCAAGGATGTCCAAGGAAGAGAAGCTTGTCGACCTACACAAGGATGGAATGGACCATCACCAAGCAATTTAGTCAGAAATTGACAATCATTTTTGAACACAAATTAATCTCCCTCAGTCTGATGATGCTTCATGCAAGATCTCATCTTGTGATGATCATGAGAACAGCAAGGAATCAGCCTAGAACAACACTGGAGGATCAATAATCTCAAGGGAGCTGGGACCATAGTCACCAAGAAAATGATTGGTAACACACCACACCTTGAAGGACTGCGATGTTCCCCTGCTAAAGAAAACACATGACCAGACCCATCTGAGGTTAGCCATTAAACAGATGAAGAAATGGCATCTATGACCCCAACACATCATCACCAACGTCAAACATGAAAGTAGAAACAATACGCTATGTGGAAATTTTCTGCTAAGGAGACAAATTCACTGCATCAAAGAGACATTAAACGATGCCATGTACTGTCAAATCTTCTGTGAGAGCCTGGAAAGTGAAAATGGGTCATGGACGGGTATTCCAGCATGACAATTAAGAAAAATCGATCCTAAAACTCTGTAGAGGGAGCTGAAGCTTTGAGTTGCCAAATGTCAGCCTTGATAGCTTAATGACTTGAAGAGGATCAGTAAAGAGGTGTGGGACAAAATCCCTCCTGAGATGTGTGCAAACCTGGTGGCCAATTACCAGAAATGTCTGACCTCTGTGACTGCCAACAAAGGGTTTGCCATCAACTGTTAAGTCCTGCTATGGAAAAATATGTATTTATCCTATTAAAATGCAAATCATCTTCTCATTTTTTGGTGTCGTGAAAATGAGTTTTTGTAAAATTCTGGTTTTTACTGTTATAATAAATTACATCTATTTTTTATTTTGTTCAAATTATTCTGTTTTTTCTTCCTGTTAAACTCAGAGCCCAACTTTGTATCTTCATACGACATCGGAAACTTTACCTACTTCTTTTTCCGAGAGAATGCTGTGGAACACGATTGTGGGAGGACGATATTTTCCAGAGCTGCTCGCGTCTGTAAAAACGACATCGGTGGACGCTTTTTATTGGAGGACACCTGGACAACATTTATGAAGGCAAGACTGAACTGCTCCCGGCCTGGAGAAATCCCATTTACCTACAACGAGCTGCAAGGAACCTTCTTTCTACCAGAGCTTGAGCTGCTGTATGGCATCTTTACTACTAATGTGTGAGTAAAAAAATTATGTTCGATTTTTCTAGATCAAACAGTTGGTCAAGAACTTAATAGCATGTTTTTTAATAATTTTATTCATTTTATTACAGAGAAAAATGTTATAATAATAATTTCATTAATGAATTAGAAAACAGGGCGGCACAATGGCGAAGTGGTTAGAATGATCGCTTCACAGCAAAAAGGTTTCGAGTTCGATTTCTAGTTGAGGGATCTTTTTGTACAGAGTTTTCATGTTCTTCCTGACTTGCATGGGTTTTCTCTGAGTACTTCAGTTTCCTCTTAGTTCAAAAACATGTATATTAGGTTAATTGTTGATTTTTAATTGCCCATAGGAGTGGCTTTGTTTGTGGTTTGTGGTTGGTCTTCAATGAGTGCCCCTTCCATAGACTGGCGATCGATTCAAGGTGAAGGATCGATTCGATCCATCATATAGGCTCCATCATGAATGAATACAAAGCAATTACAAAGTTGCTATAAAATGTCTACTAGTGAACAAAAGCTAACCTGATCATTTTTTCCACTCCACCCCAAACCACCCCAATCTTTACATTTTCTTGATTTTCTAAATGCTAAAATTAGACTATATGCTAATCTGACAAGGTTTGATTAGGGATTTTTAAGGATTTTTAGGACTGTAACAGTCCTGACTATTTCAATGAATTCCTAACATTAGCTAATTTGATTTTCTAAAGATACTTTTTTAGTTATTTTAAGACTATTAATAATATTGACTAATAAAATTTGTTTATCTGTTATTATGGCCCATCCTGGCAACTTTTCGAAAATGATTCAACTTGTTATCAGGAGCGTACCTGGCAGCTTTTCTCATTATTTGCATCTTCATAAATATTGATAATCCTGAAGGTAAACTTGCTAACATGAGCTAACCTGACAGGATATCTGAGAAACTTTTTATAATCTCATTAAATTTTGATAATATTGACCTTTAAAACAAGTTCATCTGCGCTTAGCTAAGCTGACAGGATTTTTACATTTTCCACTGAAATTTACAAAACTTGCCAGTAATCAATTGCTGAAGTAACAGTAAACAAAATACTGTATTGATGGTAAAATGTAAAAAATACAGCATTTTTCTGTACTGTTACTTCTGGAGACAAGGTGAGAGAGAGGCTAGGTTGAGATGGTTTGGACATGTGCAGAGGAGGGGCAAGCAGTATATTGGTAGGAGAATGTTTAGGATAGAGGTGCCGGGAAGGAGGAAAATAGGAAGGCCGAGGAGGAGGTTTATGTATGTGGTGAGAGAAGACATGCTGCTAGTTGGGGTGAAAGAGGAAGATGTAGAGGACAGGGTAGTGTGGAGAAGAGCGATACGCTGTGGTGACCCCTAAAGGGAGCAGCCAAAAAGAAGAAGAAGAAGAAGAAGAAGAAGAAGAAGAAGAAGAAAGTAAATTATCAAAATTGTTAAAGCAACAATGCATAGATACAATAGAGGCAAGTGGTAGCGAAGTGATTAAAAGATCAATTCTAGGGCACCACCAGGTTACTGGATTTCCATGTAAATGTAGATGTAATCAAAAATTTTGCTAAGAAATCACAGCATACCTAATAATTTTCTTTCAAATATTGTTTCTGTAGTTATGCAGTATGTCCATAGTTGCCACTACAGAAAACACAAAGTTTAAAGGACTATTATCTAGAATTTTTAAATTGTTATTTATGAGTGAAGCAAAAATTTGGTGGTCACCTGAGCATCCCAAACACATGCAATTCCAAACATCTTCCAGATTGTTTCCCATTTTGCTATTGGATGAAGCTCCAGTCTTCTAGTAAGATTGTCCAGTCCAATGTTGTGCTTGAATGTGAGATATCTCTTCATTCAGATCCAACAGTATTAGTGAGATCAGACACTAATGTCAGGTAAGGAGGTCTGGGGTGCAGTCACCATTCCAGTTCATCCCATAGGGGTTCCGTAGTGTTAAGATCAGAACTTTGTGTAGAATACTGGTCTTTTTTTACCCAGCATATAGGGTTACAGGATGATGGAGGTCAGGGGTCATGCTGAAACAATGTTGGAATCTCTGATTTTCAGTTAAGGAATAATGTAATACTACAACCTACAAAAACAGACAACTTTGGGCTTCTATATTTGTAGAAAAAGTTTGTAGAGGAATCACATACGAATCTAGTGGTCAGGTGACCACCAACTCTTGTCAAATTGTTCCTGAAGGGTTTCTTTGGGAGGGTAACAGTTCCTGAGAGAGTGAATAATGATGCCTTTTTCCAAAAGTCTATGGATCTAAGTACACTTTTCACATCTCAGATGAAAGACGATTTGATATATGATATGATTCTTGTAGAAAAGAATGCAGAATTATTTGAATATTAACTGGTAATCTTGGATGTTAGACTACCAAAGGTTTTTTTTAAAAGCCCCTAAAATGTTGCATTGTGTGAAAGCCAGTAGCAGTCAGTGCCATTTATTCCCATTAGAGCTCTGCTATACTGATAATGGACAGTGGGTGAGGGGGTGGGTGTGCATGAGTGGGTGTCTAAAACTCCTCCCTGTCTCTTTTCTTCTTCAGAAATAGCATTGCTGCCTCGGCTGTGTGTGCCTTCAACCTGAGCGCCATTACCCAAGTGTTCAGTGGGCCTTTTAAATATCAAGAGAATTCGCGTTCAGCATGGCTGCCGTATCCAAACCCCAACCCAGACTTTCAGGTAAGAAATCAACAAAATTCAACAATATCATCTGACCTGAGCACAGAGATGACTTGATTTTCAGTCCCAATGTCTCTAATGTGCAGTTGCTAGTTTTCTTAAGCACCATGTGGAGTTAGTAGTAAAGTTTGGCATGACAACATATCCTTCTGATAAACATTTTTATCCAGACTGACTTATAATTATTCCTTTTACACGACTTACCAGTTATTTGTTTAAGGGGCTTGCTCAGCGATCCAGGAGTGGCATCTTGGTAGTACTGTGGATCAAACTCTCACTACCACTTCTCCAATACAGCTTCCATAATTGGTTTGTTTTTTGTTTCAACTATATAACAGTCTTTTGGATTAATGCATGGGGTCTTACTGGTTAGCACGATCGCCTCACAAGAAGAAAGTTCCGGGTTCCACTCCTGGGCAATGAGTATTTCTGTGCAGAGTTTGCATGTTCTCCATGCACTTACATTGGTTTTCTCCAGGTATAGTACATTAGGTTGATTGGTGATTGGTAAAGGTGTGTGTGTGTGTGGTTGTTTGTCTTTGTGTGGCCCTGCAATGGACTGACAACCTGCCTTGTGCTGGGTTAGGCTAAAGCAGATTAGATGAATGAATAGGGAAGTAGAAAAGTAAGACCAGGCTTCAATTTCCACCTCCACCAACCACCATCTTTGTGGGCCCCTGAGCAAGACCCTTAAACCTTGATTGCTCAGTTCTAAGTCAATTAGGGCGTCTGCAAAATGCTGTAGCTGTAATTGAATGCATGAGTGAAATACTTATATGATCTCCTGTCAATCAGAAAACCAAACGGCCAGTTGTCAGTAGTGGATTATTTGCCGGTTATACCCCCCTCCCCCCATCTACATACTTACCACCACTTACCCATGCCTTTTTATTCTGTTTAAATGACTGTTGAAATGCTGAAGATTTTGATAATTAGTTGAATAAGCCATGTTCTGATCTTGAATTTCACTAACCACTAAGAGCAAAATGACAAGAAAACATTCAATTAATGCAAAAAGCATTGCAAAATGTCACAGTCACATTAACCTTTTTGCTGCACGCAACTCCGTCTGGCTTCGTTTGTGTGTCTGAGCTTCTCAATTGAGTCAATTAAGTAAAGATGTCCCTTAATCCCTGCTTTAGGACTGTTCATGTGGGCCTAATTCTATTTAGAAATCTGCCTCTTTATAAGATGAATTTATAGCACATTAATGGTCCCATAGCTAACGTTAATGTTTAATAAAGTAACATTGACTAGCTATAAACATCACCAATTTATAATAATCTATCTAAGCCTATTGGTATAAATGTTACGTACATTATATTTATCCATAATATCGTCCTAAAAAACAAACAAACGGGGGGTGTACGGTTTGTTGGAACTTGCATCCTTGGACATGGACATTGCAGATGTTTAATCACAGGATTATCATCAATTACTATTTAATCTTGCATAAATTTGATGTTTATCACAAAGGGTTGTGGTAGCACAGTGATTAAGGTGTTGGACTGCTAATGGATGGAAGATCAAGGTTTGATTTCCTGAGGGGTTTCCCGCACCCCCGAGTTGCGACTGTTGGGCCCCCTGAGAATAAACCTTAACCAGCAATTGCTTAGTTATGTGTGGTGATAGATGTGAGTCTTTTTGGATTAGGGAGCGTCTGCGAAATGCTGGTAAAGTAAATGTAAAATGACAGCCAGTTCCATGCAGTCAGTCGCATTTGTCCAAAAAATGATAGTTTTGGCATACAAACTGTCGACTGGATGTGTGATACAATCAGCACACACAACTTTCACACAAAAGCTTTCCAGAATTTTACAAGATTTCTGGGAGACGGTTATGTGGAATTTTTATGAAAGAAGGTATAGTGGTTTGTCTGGCTGTCTGTCTCTCTAGTTCCACCAATTAAAAAAAAATTGATTAATTTCTTAATTTCTTTCTTCAAAATATTACTTTGTGAATTTGTGTTTATTAGTCCCCTCATGAGTCCATTATGAATGATGAAATAAATAAACAATGTTTAACGTTCTAAAAATTTTTGTTATTCCATCAGAATCTGCTCAACCTGACCCCCAAAATTTGCTCACTAGGGATATTTGTCTCTCTAGTCTTCTATGGTTGGCAATAGCCAGGTCTGGTGACCATTCAAACCTTTTGTTGTCAGTCTAGTTAAGTTTAGTGAAATCTTGGATGTATTGCATGAAAACACTTTGCTAGAAAGCATGTATAATTCATTTTTAAGGGCTCAGGTAGCCACATTGTTTTGGTAAGGGTCACGAACGATTGAGGGTCTATCCCAGGAAGCAATTCTCTTCTGGATCCATGGTGGAAGTTCAGAGTGAAAAAGAGGTTTATATAAAAAAAAAAAGGAAAGCCACATTAATGGTCTACTGTGTCTGAATATTTATCTAAATGGGGTTAGGGTTGTCCCAAATGAGTGAATTTTTATAATCAAGCTGGTGGTCTGGATTCAGAATAATAATTTGGAAGAAAAGTGTTTGTGTAAAGCACTGGGACACTATAGCAGAAGTTTAAATGATAGTATTTCGGCTAAGTCGGCTGATGCTAAGAATTTTAATGCACTTTAATTCGCTCTGAGACACATGGCCATCTGGAGACTCTGAGCCTCTTCATATGCTTTTGACTCCCTTTTAAATAAAACTGTCGTCTCAGCATGTATTAATTTTTTTTGTACTGGTTCAGCTGAATTTGAGAATCCTGTCTGAAGAGATAATAGAGTTGCAGCAGCTGACATGCAGAGGAAAAAAAACCTTTATCTGGGGGAAGGGGGAGTGTTGGTTTGCTGTTTGGTGAGCATTCGGGCTTCACTTTATCTCAGCCTCCGTGACATCTTCATCAAGAATTTGTCAGCATTGGAGAGAAAAGATTTACGAGCCTCGGATTTATGGCTTCCTGCATTGATGTAAAACTGGTAGCTGTCTATTCCAAGCATGAAAGGGCAACATGGGGCATGCACTGGTGAAATTATTTCTTCTCTGATTGAGGTTGATTACACAGAGACCAGAAATAAAAAAAAACCCAGGAAGCTTAACCGAAATGTCTTGCACTCAATCAGAAGCTGAAATTTGTGTTGTAATGCCTATGACTCCTGCCGTCGATTTAAAATACTATACTGGGGTTACAGGGTGATGGATTGGGGGGAACGTTGGTGCCTCACAGCTCCAGGCTTTTAAACCTGGGGTCCAATTGCTGTCTGGGTGGAATTCTGTACACGTTTTATTCAGTTCATGTGGGTTTTCTCTTAAGCGATTTAAAATAAAAATAGATTCACAAGTTTCCCTCAGGTAGAAATAAATATCTGATTATCATGTCATGTGATTGCACCAAAACTTTATGGTGGAATTATAGAACTAACTAGAGCTTCCTCCAACAGGTTTTTCAAAAAGTTCCCAGATTCCATGTTTGCTTGCATGGGTTTTCTCTGGGTACTCCGGTTTTTTCCCACAGTCCAAAAACATGTACACTACGTTGGCTGGTGTTTTTAAATTGGCAATATGAGGTGGTTGTTTGCCTATGTGGGATCTGCCATGGACTGGCAATCTGTCCAGGGTGTACCAATACCTCTCACCCTATGTGCGCTGGGATAGGCTCCAACAGACCCCCATGACCCAGAATAAGTAGGGAATAAGTGGCTCCCTTAGGGAATAAGTGGCTTAGAAGATGAATATATGAATGTATACCCTTAAGACTCTTCTAACCCGCTTATTCCCTAATGCAAAGTCACAGGGATCTGCTGGAGCTTATCCAAGTGTACATTTGGCAAAAAGCCAAGTCCACCCTGGACAGGTTGCAGAAACTTAGTTATATTTAGATATTTACATATTTGCATTGACTTTACTTTGCGCATTGTTGCCAAAAATGAAATATTCATTTATGCAAATGTCAAAGCCTTTAGTAGGCAGTGTTTAGTAGATTTACAGACATCATAAAAAAGAGCATGAGGGTCAACCAAAGATAAGGAGGAACACCTCTAAACAGCTCTGAACTTGGCAGTATTGAATAGGCAGAGTTCATGATTGCTGCATACAATACATAAGAAAGAAAAAGACTTGACAGAGTATCAGATGGTGACAAGAGTAATAGACTGAAGAGAGCAACAAAGCCTCCAGGTATTAACACCTAAGGATAAATTAATTACCCAGCCTGAAACTCACAAACCTTATAGATTCTCATTTCTTGTTTTGGTCACCTTCCACTCCTGTGATTATATTTCTTCAACAAGACTGATGAATAAATCAGGGTAGAAGATCATGTGCCATCCTTTCATACATTTAAAAACAATAAAATTAGAGGTTGGGTTTTTTTCTTTTTTATAATTTTCCGTATCCATTTTTGCAGCATCTTGAAAGTTGTTTTGACAATTTAGAGCCACCGTACAAGCAAAAGTCACAATCCAGAAGGTCTTGCTGTAGTCTAGTGTATGATGGTTGCCCACCTCTGTGTGAGATGTGTCTGTGTTTGTGTGTTAATACCTTACCGTAGACTTACTGTCATCTCTGTTTAGCATCAATTAAAAATTGGTACTTTTCTGCATTAACTATCGCCAGCAAAAAAATCTAACTGAGCCACTGACAAATACAAAAAAAACCCACGTGTAATTTTTTCATTTTCTATTTTTAACAACTCTCTTTCTCAGTTCTCTTTGATCCATAGTGACCTTTAAGTTTTTTATGGTCTTAACTTCTTCCATATCTGTGAATTCAGATAGGTAATTGAATAAGTGCATCCATTACACAACAATTCACTTGTCAAATATTCCATATTAAACAAAGTCCCTTCATTTTATGGTTCGAGAAGTTCCAGAACTGATCGTCTGCTTCTACCCATGTGAACATAGAAAAAATGCAAAAGAATGCCTCAAACATTTTGTTCCCTACCCCAGTTGCATCCTGTGGAGCTCAGTAATACTCTTCTTTCCTATATCTTTCAGCACTGTCACATCAGACACCCTGTTCTAGCCTCCCAAGGAGTCAATCCGTGGCTTAGCTCAGCTTTTGCCAATCTACAGACTGATTTGTATTTTAAAGAGTGAACCTGTTCTGGTTTCTTAGTGGTAGACAATAAAAGTTTCCAATAAATGTTTATTTTCGTGTTTTTATTAAATGACTTTTGTTTCTTCGGGCTCTTATATTGAAGCTACATTGTCATTATTATGATTAATAAAGAATAAATGCTTCCTAAGTATTAAACTGTTTAATATCTGTCACATTATCCAACACAGAAATGAGCTGCTATGTTTCAGCTAGCCCTCAATAATGGCAGCAATTAAGTCCTCTGATTGGTCAATCAGAGTAAATCTAAGTTAAAGACAAATTCGCCTACTGAAACATGAATTCGATTTTTTTGCAACCACAATGGAGTTATCTCTTTTGTAAGACTCAACAACATTCTTTTTCTGATCTGGTGATAAAACAACAATATCGGATCCAGAACAGTTATAAACATTTATTGACTCTGTTATAAGCATTTAAAACTGTTCTAGTGGCTTACTATGGACAAACACCTCAATTTCAATTTGTCACTCGTTTCTAGAAGATTTGTAAGCCATTATTTTTTATCATTAAAGACAAAAAAATGAAATGACTTTTATGACTGAAGCCCAAGAATTTACAGCGACATATTTTGATTGATGGGATGCAGTTACCGCAGAAGCTGCTGGTGCTTTTTATGACTGTTTTTGTTTATTCACCGTGTCTGAGGTACAAAAGGTGGACAAGATCGCTGAAACCTGTCCTCATTCTGTGTAAATCTGTTCTGCCTTAACAAAATGAAAGAAAGTATGATTGTGACAGAGGAAATGATTTGTCTACAGTATTTTCATGTATAAATGACAGCTGTGTATGTACAACATGAGAAACTCTCCCGGTTGTAGGCGTTTGGTTAATTGGTTAAAGAACGCGCCAGTGAATCCGTGCAAATGTTAGCGCTGATGAGATATTACTAATTATCTTCATTTGAGCTTCGCTGACAGCAACTCGACAAACATTCCTATCTGCTTTTTTTTAGTCATCATAGCGCTGTGATGAATATTATCATAAAACATAATGACAGAATTGGAATAGAAAATACAATCAAATAAAAAAATATTTGATGTCTGCTCTAATGGACATATGACTAGCCGGATCATTGACCCACACAACGTCAACTCTCAGCACAGACGTGGCAATTGGCTGGAAAATGTGTAAAATGTTTAATTGCTTGAATTGAAAGCATTTTATGACCAGTCAGTGAGAAACGGTGGCTTTCCAGAAGATTGGAAGATAAATACTTCTCTTAAAACGGTCCAATCCAATAAAAATCACAATTTGATTGGTGGATTGTATTGTTAGTCTGTAATTGGTGAATGATATTCCACAGCGCTTGTCTAAAGCCGCTGTTCTTTATTTTCCTATTTTCATTCATTCATTCATTCATTCATTCAATAATTCATCTTCTTCCCACTTATTCACTAACTCGGGTTTACAGGGGTCAGCTGGAGTCTATCCCAGCTTTCTAAAAGGGCACAATTCCATCAGAGGGCCACACATACACACTCACAAGGGAAATGCAGAATCACCAATCAGCCTAGCAGGGCAGCACAGTGGCGTAGTGTCTAGCACAGTTGCCTCATAGCAAGGCGGTCCTAGGTTCAATTTCCGGTCACTGGGTATTTTTGCAATTTCATCCCGTGCTTGCGTCAGTTTTCTCTGGATAATCCATTTTCCTCCTACAGTCCCAAAACATGTACATAGGTGTGTTTTATCATCTATGTGTGGCCCTGCGGTTGGCGTAGCCCTGCCTTTCGCCTCCCTCACTGAAATTGCCAACCCCTGTGACCCCGAGTTAGAAGATGAATGAATGAATCTAACATAGATGTTTTTGCAATATGGAAGGAAGCTAGAGAACCCAAAGTAGAAAAAAATTCAATTAAGACTTTTGTAAAAAGTCTAGAAATCTGCGAGGTGTTCTCTATGATAAACTATTTTGAGAATGAGAACTAATTCACTCAATAGTCTGTGACACATTCCAGACACCTTTTTTTGCCCCCAGTCACCAGATAATTTAGTTTCTCCTGATTGATTTATTTGTGAGGTCTATTTCATCCTCTAACCAATTACTCATGTCTATTCCATGATCCTGGTTAAAGTTCAAGAGTAATTGTACTTTTTTTGTTTATCAGCTTTAGGCTATGGAATTGTTTGACCTTATCCATCAGGTCCACTTCCACAATCAGCTCGGGATGAAGTCGGTTATTGGATTATCTGGTTAACTGATTGAGGTGCCAGTATTCAAATAACTATAATCATTATTTAGTTGTTTGCTAAACCTCCGGCAGCAGTGCAGAAAATAGAGCCGGAGATGTGAAAGGTATACTGTAGGTATTAAAAGGCTTTTAAAGATCATTTCTCACAAAAACCGAGAAAAGGCGTGACATGTCTTGACTTGACATGAGATGAGGCGTCTACCAAATGCTGTAGATATAAATAAAATGGAGGGAAAAAAACAACGAATGTAAGACAAAGAGGAAAGTCTGTATTAGACCAGGGGTGGGCCAACTTTCTGTATTTCATCTGAACTAAATCTTGCAGGATTTGTACTCGTTTGCCTGAGCAAATAATTGGCTAATCATAATGTTATTATCAATCATATGAGTTGACACTTTTTTTCAAAAATTCAATGAGATTTTTTGGAAGTAAGTTTTGGAACGTCCGGCACTGTAGTACTATAGGCTGAAATATTGAGCTGACATTCAGTAAGGCTGACTAAGCCTTTTTTCCAACCAATCTTTGTCTTTAAATCATAGACTGATGAGTCAGCATTAAAGTCGCCGTTATACAAATATGTGTTTAGAGCCAGAGGTTTGTATGGAATATTACTTTTCTGTTGGGTTGGTTTTAGTAAATATGAAAGGTTGAAGATAAAGGGATATATAATGATGAGGATGATGATGATGGTAATGATGATGATGTCTTCCTTCATCTTTCAGTGTGGGACGATAGATTACGGCTCCTACGTCAACCTAACTGAGAGGAACCTCCAAGATGCTCAGAAGTTCATCCTGATGCACGAAGTGGTTCAGCCCATTGTCCCTGTCCCCTACTTCATGGAGGACAATGTTCGTTTTTCCCACGTTGCGGTGGATGTCGTACAGGGAAAGGATGCACTCTACCACATCATCTATTTGGCAACAGGTACGGTCGTATCCCAGGCTTCATGCTTTACATACTGTTCTAATTTAAACTCTTCTGTCTGCTACACCCGTATCCCTCTTCAGACGAGATAAGCATGTTAATTAACAGCTTCAGAAAGGCTTCTCTGTTTATGAGAGATGATCCTTTGCATTAATGCTGCTTTTTCACTAGTCATTAGTTAGTTAATAATGTTAGACATGTTTGCCAGTTCGAGACAACACAATGTTCTCTCGAGACATTCAAACAGCGTTTTCTCTACAAGATGCACCATTTAGTTGACATGGTGACATAGTGGTTAATATGGTTTGCCTATGGTTGCCTAACAGCAAGAAGGACCCAAGTTTGCTTCCCAGACAAGGGTACTTTCTGTGAGGAGATTTATGTAATTTTCTCCAGATACTCCGGTTTCCTCGCTCAGTCCAAAAATATGTACATTAGATTAATTGGTTGATCAATTGGTGACAGAGCATTTATTATAAATTTAATCACTTGTTCATTCATTACCCGCTCATTCCCTAATTCGAGGTCACATGCATCTGCTGGATCCCAGGGTCACATACATAAACCACCATACACACACACACACACACACACACACACACACACACTCACACAATCAACCTAATGTACATGCGGGAGAGCATGCAAACTCTCTGCCAAATACTGTAAATGTAAATATATGTTTGCATGTTCTCCCTGTGCTTGCATGGGTTTCCTCCCACCGTTCAAAAACATGCACGTTAAGTTGATTAGTGAGTCAAAATTGTCTTTAAGAGTGAATGTGTCTGAGTGGTTGTTTGTCTATTTATGGGCCTGCGTACCCCTGGATTACGCCCTATGTGCGCTGGGATAAGCACCAGCAAAACCCTGTGCCCTGAATTAGGGATGAATGTATATATTTTGAATGTATATATTAATTAATTTTGGGGTTTTTTGGTAAATTCTGACAACAAGTCTTGTTAATATTTTCCAATCCATGCCAGTCTTATACAAGCTTACAGGATGATTGATTGAATGTCATAATTCAATATTATTATTAATAAATCATCATTTTATTTCATAGATCAATCTTATTTTCTATTTCATTCACTTCTAGTCTGTTTTACTTTGATGTAAATTCTGAACTCTTTGTGGAACATACAGTATTTGTATGTCTGTATTAAGCATATAAACGCCGAGACGAGGTCATTTTCTTGGATTTCAGGATCCCACCATGCTAAACGTTGTGTTCGACAGGACTATCAACCAAATCGATGCTTAGCACAGCATCTAAAAATCAATGGGCTCTACACTTACGATATATGTTCCATAAAAATACCTTTAAAACTCTATGAAGCTGAAAATAAGATCAAGAGTAAATACTCCCCTGGATAATATCTGTGGTATTGAACTCAGTAATCCATCCATTCTTCCTGATAATATGAGCCATTAAATAAGCTCCAAGTACTTCCACACCGAACGGCAGAAAGAAAATGGATAAAATAGATGAACTATTGTGTGAGCCTAAAATCTAAAAGGTGATTTTTTTGCTGCTCAGTTAATAACTGAGTTTCCGAAGCATCATGCGGGATTTGACCAGACGCACTAGTTAGATCCATTTTTGTATCGAGAAAATTGTTGCTGTTGTTTTTTAGCACATTTGCTAGCATTCATCCTGTTTACTAAAGACATAAAAGGTGTTAATGTTCCGTAGAATCATCAAAGATGTCCTCTATGTTTACTAATGTCCTTAATGTTTTTCTATATTATTCAATGGCATCATGAATTATTAGTCATTAAAATGTCCTTCCTGTTTATTAGTCATTAAAATGTCCTTCCTGTTTATTAGTCATTAAAATGTCTTTCCTGTTTATTAATCAATTAAATGTCTTCTGTTTATTAGTCATTAAAATGTCCTTCCTGTTTATTAATCATTAAAATGTCTTTCCTGTTTATTAATCATTAAAATGTCTTCTGTTTATTAGTCATTAAAATGTCCTCTCTATTCACTAGATATGAAAGATGTCCTTCCTGTTTATTAGTCATTGAAATGTCCCTTTTGTTCACTAGTCATTAAAATGTCCTCTCTATTCACTAGATATGAAAGATGTCCTTCCTGTTTATTAGTCATTAAAATGTCTTTCCTGTTTATTAGTCATTAAACTGTCCTTCCAGCTCACTAGTCATTAAAATGTTCTCTCTATTCACTAGATATGAAAGATGTCCTTTCTGTTCACTACATTCATAATTACTGTCCTTTTGGTTTACCAGAAACTTCAAAGATGTCCTTCTCTTTCTGTTAACTCACACAGGGTGCACTTCTTATTTAATACAGTCTTTAGGGACGTCCTTCTGTTCATTAGCGGAGGTTCATTTATTCAGTCATCTTCTTACCGGGGAATCAAACCCGGGACCTTCTTGTTGTGAGGCGACCGTGCTAACCACTACGCCACTAGCGGAGGTGCTTTCTGGGGTTTTTTTGTCTTTAAGCATGTCCTTCATGTTCACTACGCTAATTAAATATGTCCTTTCTGTAAAGTCACTATATCTGCTATATAATCTATATGTTTTTTTTTCTTTTTCGTCTTTGTAAAATTAGTTCTTTCCTGTTCTATAGCGTCATGCTAAAAATAAAGCCTGACAGGAGCGTGTCGAGTTAGCAACATAGGAGAAAAAGGACAGGTGTACAGGTGTCCATGATTACCACGAGGTTGAAGGGGAGATTTTCTCGACATTTATTCAATGTCGGTCCGTTCGACACGTCAGAGACCATCGATGTTTCCGAGAGTCTTTAGTGTAACGCTCATCGATCACATGCTTTTCTCACTGAACACAGTAGCAACGTTCTTCCTGTTCACTTGTTATATCGTCTTGTTAGAGTGTTGACGAGATTCCTGTTCCTTCACTACGTTACAGAAATTCTCTTATCCGTTTCCTTTATCCTTTGTTTAAACAATGTGATTAGCATTTTATTATTGCTCAAATCATGTTTACTAAAATATCGTTCATTCTTTTTTGTTCTGTCTTTCTCTTTCTAACTTTCTGTCTCTTTTCTGTCTGAAACAGATTATGGCACCATTAAGAAGGTTCTCTCTCCACTTAACCGAACCACAGGCAGCTGTTTGCTGGATGAAATTGAGCTTTTTCCCTCAAGGTACAGAACTCCCCACACAAAATGGTGCAAATTCGTTTTGTTGGATATAATCTCTACTAGGAGTTTGAATCAGTGTAACATCTCCACTGCAGGAGGAGAGAGCCGATCCTGAGTCTACTCATCCTGCAGAGCCGCAGCGAGCTGTTTGTGGGGGTCAGAGATCAGGTTATCAAAATCCCCCTCATGCGATGCAATTTCCACACATCCAGAGAGTAAGTCTAGACAAAGACCCTCCATGTGCTTATGCTGAGTTGGGCTGGTAATACTTGAGCAATTGGGCGGGAGCACCAAGTAAGAAAGTAGAAATTAATCTAAGTGCTGATGATGATGATATCATCTTGATATGAATATGCAATTGATGCATTATTTAGTCCATTACCGATATTATTATTATAGCCATCCTTTTGTAAGTGATTTTAAGATGTCTTACATTGTAACAAATGTAACATTAGAGGCAATAATTCAGACTTCCGTAATTCACTTGTTGGGGTAAGGCAAAAGCAAAAGTTTATTCAATTATTCATCTTCTAAACCATTTATTCCATAATTCAGGGTCACAGGGGTCTGCTGGGTTTATCCCAGTGCACACAGGGCCAAAGGCAGGGGTACACCCTGGACAGGTCAAAAGTCTATCATAGGGTCACACATACATGAACAAGCACACACACTAACTCACACCTATGGGCAATTTAATATCACCAGCCAAACTAATGAAGATGTTTTTGGACTGTGGGAGGAAACTTGGAGTGTACCCAGAGAAAACCCATGCAAGTGCATGGAGAAGATGCAAACTCAGCACAGAATTATGAAGTATGAATTACGAATAGTATGAAGTCAGAAAAGGTTGTTGAAATGTTTCTACCCCATACTGATACTTTTATTAGAATTTTAATATATATCACTTTTAAAAACTAATTTTATGAATGAGTTCCATCTTCCATCCACACTTTACAAGGCCACGGTGATCCTCAACATGATTGTGGATTGAATAATACAGATTACTAGAAATATTCATTTGAAATTTGGATGGATTGCTGCAAGTTGTCGCTCTACCTCGTTGTGCTTTGGGACATGGTAATACAGGAAGTAGCTGCTGTCCAATGCATAAATGATGGTGATAAATGAATGGCCGGTAACCTTGAGTAAATGGTTTCTGGAATTCAGCTGAGCCTTGACTGGTTTTAAGAGGCCCACTGTGTGCCAAAAAAAATCTTTCTGCACTCACCAATTGCTGACACAAGACAACCGCTGACACGAGGCAGCTCGGGTTCACCAATTCATGCAGTTGATGCCAAATTCTGAGCTTACCATCAGCATGTCACAGCTGCTGTGGAGGACAGGCCAATGATTTGTTCATCTTTAGCTGTGTGTGAAAATCACAAACCAACCCACCTCACTCTCATTACCATGCCATGGTTTAACGCTAGCCATGTCAAATCTGCACCAATTTGAAATGGTAGCATGAATGAATGAATATCATTAAATAATTTAACTACAATAGATGGGCTAGAGTGGTGGAGTAGTGGTTAGCACAGTCACTCACAGCAACAAGGTCCTGAGTTCGATTCCAGGGTCTTTCTGTGTGGAGTTTGTTTTCTGTTTGCTTGCATGAGTTTTTCTGGGTGTCATGTTTGTCGTGTCTGCTCATGTTTTCTGTCTGCTTGCTTGGGTTTTCTCTGGGTACATTGGTTTCCTTCCACAGTCCAAAAATATGTCCATTAAGTTAGGTGATTCTAAGTTGTCCATAGGAGCGTGTGTGTGTATGTGTGTTTGTGTGTGTCATCCAGGAACTTACTGTATTTTTGCATAAGGTATCAGCTATACAGAAGTACCTTTAAATTAGGAGTTTTTCACTAATGGTTACAGGCGGCTGAAATGAGTTTCCTCCGCCGGGTGGCTGGGCGCTCTCTTAGAGGTAGGGTGAGGAGCTCGGTCATCCTGGGGGAGCTCAGAGTAGAGCCACTGCTCCTCCGCATCGAGAGAAGCCAGCTGAGGTGGTTCGGGCATCTGTGACGGATGCCTCCCGGACGCCTCCCAGGAGAGGTGTTTTGGGCATGTCCCACCGGGAGGAGGTCCAGAGGAATACCCAGTACTTGCTGGAGGGACTATGTCTCTCGCTGGCATGGGAACGCCTAGGTGTTCTCCCGGAAGAGCTGGAGGAATTGGCTGGGGAGAGGGATGTCTGGGCATCCCTGCTTGGACTGCTGTCCCCTCGACCCGGTCCCGGATAAGCGGTTAGAAAATGAGATGAGATGAGATTATTGATATACTATTTGTCTGACCGATGATTTTTTTGCTTCAATTTGCAAGCCTAAAGTTGAGCTACGAACCACTTTCAGCTACCCCACCACTAGTTGGCATAGCAACGCCAACATCAACGTTAACATCCGCCGATGTTAACAACTGTCGACAATCCCGTGTGTCGAAAAGCTAGTCAGACCTGTACTTTAGCTAGTGGAGTCGTCAGATCTCTGTGGTAACTGCTGTCCATTATAGTTAATAAAACCGGTTTATTCCAGTTCATTCAATTGGTTATTTTTTATTTATTTTTCATTATTAGTTATTTTTCTTAATTAAAGACATGTAACAAAAACATTGCCTAAAGGTTGACATCATCATGCAAAAACAATTCTTTAAAAATGCAGCTAAAATCCATTTTTCCGGAAAACTGTAACACCGTAATGTGACTTACAGACCTGCCTGTGACACGTGGCATTTATTTTCATCATCACTTTGCAACTTAACACCAGACGTTGACTCCATTAGAGCATTAGTACTCTATGTGTTATTGTCCCTACTGCTCCCAATCAATAAAAGCACTCTGTTTATGTGCCGTCAAGATTGATTGGATCCTGCTGGCGTAATACACAT
>JAOTRA010000019.1:2788142-2801654 GCA_026260255.1 Pseudolaguvia tuberculata
AATGTTTTTGAATCTCATACAAGCCGACAGGTAGGCTATAAATAACACGACAAGAAAGTCTCTGGTTCGATTCCCGGGCCGGGGATCTTTCTGAGTGGAGTCTCTATGTTTCAGTTTCAGCATTTGGTAGACGCTTTTATCCAGATCGACTTACATTTGGTCTCTCCAGAACTGGGCAATTGTGGGTTAAGGGCCTGGCTCAAGGGCCCACAGTGGTTGCTTGGTGGAGGTGGGTATTGAACCCCGGCCTTTACCACTAGTCCAACACCTTAACCACTAGTCTACCACTTGCGTGGGTTTCCTCCGGGTACTCCAGTTTCCTCCCACAATCAAAAAGATGTACATTAGGTACATTTTTGGTCATTCTAATTAGCCCCTAAGGGTGAATATGTGAAAGTGAGTGGTTGATCATCCATGTATGCTCTGCGATAAATTCAGATGGACTGGCAACCAGGGTTACCCCTCCCTCTCGACCTATGTGCGCTGGGTTAGGCTCCAGTAGAATCACTGTGAATCACCGAATTAGGGAATAAGTGGGTAAGAAGATGAATGAATGAATGAATGAATGAATGAATGAATGAATGAATGAATGAATGAATGAATGAATGAAAGCAACTCGTTGAATGAATGAAAGCAACAGCTGAATCATCTGCAGAGGATGAAATGCTTTCAGAGAGAAATACCCGCCAGGAGCGAGTTGCAATAGTCTAGTTATAAAATTACACCGGCAACTGAGTGAGCTGAATAGATGAATGGTATAGCATTTTTTAACTGTAGATATTGGGACAGAGCAGCTTTACAGAACTCAATCAAATCAGACAATAATAAAACTCTTTAAAAACCCTGTAATTATCTAATTATCTGTAAATAAGCAAGTCAAAAGTAACAGTGTCAAAAAGCCATCTGTGGCAACATGAAGAAAAAACTGGTCTCAGTCGGGGGTCCAGTTCTCCACTACCCAAACAGCAGGTTATTCAATGATGCAGCAAAGTTTCCGTGTCTTCTAGACAACAAGGTTATCACTGGGGAAACTACCAATGGGGATTATTTTCTCTTTGCTGATCCTCTAACTAGACTGTAGACAGACTGGATTTGGCAAGTACGGTGAGCACAGAATAGGGAGGAAACAGATGTATGTTAGTGTATTTGTCATTCTATTTATAATAGATACATTTGTTGTATGTTATTGGTGGTTTCCACTTCCGGTTGAACTGATTATAGTAGCCTAACAAGTTTTTAACAGATGCAGTTAAAAAATGTGTTTTATGTGTGTACAAGGTTAAATCAATGAGTCTTTAATGTAATTTTTGTCTGCCTCATATAGCAAATGGAAAGAACTGTAAAAGAAACAGTAAATTGTTGAAATAAGTCTTCTTATTGTAAGTGCCTGCAGTATTACTTTTTTTAAATACATTTTTGTCTTATCATTTATTTTCGCCATTATTTTGGCAACATTTATAGTCGGAGTAAAGAATGCGTTTTCATCTGCATTTATCTTTATGAATTTTAAGGTGCAAAAAAAAAATTTCAGCTCTTCCAATAGTGTTGAATGAAATACTAATTTTGGTTTGATCTTAATCCAGAGTCGTTTCAATAGCAATTGGTAGATGCTGCACAAACTCTAAGTCTAATAATAAAAGAAACATCTTCAGGATGTAAGCTTTCCAGTTTCTTAGCAACATGATAAGGTTAACGGTTAGACCCTTTGCTCACAAATCATGGGTTGGCATTTGATTTCCACCTCCGCCCTGTATTTAGAGTTTTCTTGTCTTCTGTGCACTCCAAAGATTCCCTCCACATGCTCCATATTTGTTTATCATTTATCTTAGTGTAATATGACAAACCTACCAACCAATTTATTTTCAATCCAAAGCAACAGCTCATTAAAAATTGCTATAGATTGGTCAGGTCTTTTTTGAGTTACCATGGGAACTTGTGGAGTCTAGGATTTCTCAACAGATGAGGAGTTTTTAAGGGCGCACAGCCTCAGGTTTCTACAACCTAGAGATTTGAAGGTTAGGGACCTTCATTGCTTCAAGAGGCTCAGTATAAATAACTCAAGAAAAGAAGCAAGCACAGGCTGTGAGTTTGGCTTCACACTAGCTAATCTTCAAGGCTCCCTGCGAGTTTTTTTATTTACCTAAATCACTTTACCAAGCTTCTCAGCCCTGAAGTGAACAATAGACATGAAAGGAGCTGTAAAACATTTTCATCTAATGGAAGGAGTGTGTTTTAGCCCCTTACATACTTTGTTAGGCTCTTAGAAGACGTCTGAATGGAACATCAAATAAATTGAGCCGTATTCTTGTTTTTGTTCAATGTGCAGTCCTCTGTTCTCACCCACACTCTTTTGATGCAGTGTGTGAATGATGGCTTGGTTTTATTTGTTAATAGTAAGTAAGGACTTCTTTTTATCCTCTCCCACTCATTTGCTTGGCATCTGGTTAAAGTCGCCATAGTCACACTTCAGATAAACACACAGCCCCTGTAGTGTCCTAGCACAGTGAGGTGTCTTGTGCCTTATGGGTAAGAAAGAGTTTGGGGTCCTTTCAAAGTTTAGCACATGAACCCAGTCGCATTTTCTTCTTGGTGAAGAAACTTACCGGCATTTTCCATTGAAATCGGACTCATTTAAAAGTCTCCCGAAATCAATACTGTTTAAGAAAAGCAATGCTAGTCAGAAGAGCTAGAGATTAAAAAACACAGCTTGATGCATCTGTTAAAATTGTTCATGTCTAGTTTGTGAAAAGTCTTTCTTGGTTGTTTTATCACTAAGAGCAATGAAAAACACTGTTTAGGAGTCAGGACTGGTCATAAAGAGAGTCTTCACTGCTAGATAACAATTGTTGTGCTCCTAAGGAGGAGTTGTTGAAAAGACACTTCAGATTTTTCAAACAGAATCTCACTGCCCATTGCATCTGTAACATAACTTTATTCATGTTATTCTACTGAGCATCTGTTCTACAAGGTGAACAAACCTGTTTGAGACCAAAATAATTGATTAGAATGGTGTGAGATCAAAGTTTACAGCCAATACAGCATTTGTCTTGGGAATGACAGATAAAAGTCCTGCAAAGGGGCCAGAGGGCATTTGAGCCATTTCTCTTGATTCCCCGGTAGAGAAAACACTTTTTCAAAATGCCCCCAAAGTGGCTTAAATCTCTGGTGGCTGGTCAAACCATAGTAAATAATTAACCTTGACATCCTGATACACCACCTCAATTTCTCACCCTCCTCACACAGAGTGACTTTGAGTAAATTCCTGTTGTTTTTGTTGGCTTCATAGCCGTCTAGAATTCTTGTGACAACTCCATCTTTCTAATTTTGCATTTGGCAGATGGGATTTAAATGTAAATACAGTGTTGAATTACTAATTGGAAGATCAGGGTACGATTCCCTGGCTTGAAGGACCGAACAATGGCGACCCAACAGTAGCAACTTAATGGTGGCTTGTACCTTCCTGATCCAATAGTCAACGACAATAACCATTTGAACCACCACTGCCCCTGGCTGTAACCAGACTGCCATTTTATATCACTCTTACACTCACAGCTTGTCCTCGAGTAAGTTTACAATTGTTTGTGTTCGGAAAAGCTCAACCAACATCTTGCAGATTCTCCAAATTAGGAGCCTGGGGGTAAGGCAGATCTGTTTGGCTGTTGGGTTTCTGTTCGATAAATGAGCCAGTTCAGGGACTTGGTGCAAAACTTTCAATTCTCTTTATAGCTCTTGGTTGCATCTGCTGTTAATTATTGGGTTGATTCTTTTTCTTTTTATTGACTGTTAAGTTTTTTTTTTTTCTCTACTCCTGCTTCTGCTCATCATAATAGCGGTAAACCGATTAAAGTTGGAGGTGCACTTTTAGATGAAAAGCTATTTGCATATGTTATTTGACAACAGAATGGACTATGCTATATATCATCCTCTTATAAAGATTAACCTAACGATTCTCTATCAGAGTCAGTGTTTCGAGAGAAATTGTGAACACTGCATTTACTACATTATGGTGACGGAGAAAGCTCGACATGCAATTAGGAAAAAACACCAACAATTCCACATCAGTGAATTTGGGGTGAAAAGGTTAAGCAATATTTGCATCAGTAAACAGGTAAACAGATTTAGTTTTAGATCTGGAACCTTTAATATTCAACCTTAAGTATCATCCAATTCTACACTTCTAATTCTAACTTGTTTTTGAAATAATGTACATGGTCTTTTTTCAGGTACTGTAATGAGCACCTTCCTTGCCCTCCGCACATCTATTGGTCAGCCTGGTCACCGTGGGAACGTTGCACAGTGCCATGTGGGGGTGGTATCCAATCCCGCCATAGGGTCTGCGAAAATGGAAACGAATGTCCTGGATGCAGCATGGTACAGTACACACAATCTCAGCTAACACTACACTGTCTGGACACCTAACTACCAAATCCACACAGGGGTCTTAGAACTGACATATTTTGGAAGAACATAATTGTATAGAATTTCTTGATATAAAGTTACATAAAATATCCCTTCACTTCAGTCCTGCAAGACCCAAAGCCTGTTCTAGCATGACTACCATGCAGAAAGCATCTGAACTTTATTAAGACAGGGTGTGTAATGGTTGGAGTTGAAGAACTTGAGTTGTTCAACTGGAATGACAACTGAACCCCAGACCTCCTGGAGCTTCATCCAATAGCAAAATGAAAATCAATCTGGAAGAAGATGATTTAATCACATGTGTTTGTGATGCTCAGATGACCAGCAACTTTTGGCAGTGGAGTGTATCAAAGATCTCATATTTCTGTAGGTCACTGCTACGCTAAGAGGAATTGTACTTCTATTATTAGAAGGTGCATATTGCTCTAGTATAATGAAATCCATTTTGACATTGATTTCAGGAAGACCATTGCAAATGTCAGCCACCCAGTTTTGCCCTCAGGCATGTACTATTGTGTGATATATTGACCTCCTAAGGACTTGTAGGATGTCAACTGTCTTGAAGGATGATGGGAAAGGAGGATGGATCGCCCAGATTCTGGATTCGCTGTGTGATTTTTTATTGCTTGGTATCGAGCGCCATTTACATGGCCAGTGGGTTAGTGTGTATAATGTGGTATAATTGTAGAAGAGACAAGATTCTAGAAGTTAAAAAAAACTTAAATGTTGGACTTTAAATAATGATATTTTTTCGTAAGAAAGTAAAAAAAACTGAAACATTCTATTAAATTTCATTTTTTCCAGCTATACAGAAAACAAATGTTAAAATCAAACTAAATAAAAAAATATCTAAAAATATTAAATAATACAAAAAATATATACTCAGTTGGAAAACCTACGGCATGGCATTACTTGAGGAGTAAAACATTTCTTGAGGAGGAAACCATACACAACATATAGTGAAATGTTTTCCTCTGTATCCTAAGTTTGGGGATCAGAGCGCAGGGTCAGCTATGGTGCAACCCCTTTGGAGCAGGAAGGGTTAAGGGTCTTGCACAATTGCCCAACAGTGACAGACTTGGTGTTCCTGGTTTTCTATGGTGGTAGTAGGGTTTAAAGCCAGGTCTTCCTGATCAACAATTCAGCACCTAAACCATTTGAACCACCACTGTTTTTATTTTTACATTTTAATTTTTGCAATTTCTAAATTCTTAACACAACCCTCTGATGGTTAAAGGCCCCCCTGCCAAACATTCATCTACATATATCAACCATGTTTTTGGTTGCAGTTACTGTTCAGAGAAAATCATGGATGAGGTCCATTCCTGCCATACAGCTCCAGAAGCTGTCTAAGTTTAATTAAACAATGAGTTCGATAGCTAAAAATACTGATGATGGCTAAATCTATTGAAATATAATGTCATTTTCATATTCAATTAAAAATGTCTTTATCATCAATCGTCATGGCTCACAGCACAAAGTTAGACGAGTAAAGCCGTCATTAGCTTAGCAAAGTATCTGGTTAAAATGAGCTAAAATGAAATTATGTTTCATAAAGCACTCATTGTATATATAGAACATGATAAATGTGCCACCACAACAAAATGAGCTTAGACCCAGCTTAGACACAGCATCTGTGTGTTGAGGTTTAAGGGCCTTTATTTAGGGGCCCAGCAGTCACAACTTGGTGGTACTGAGAATTGAACTATAATAAATCACCCTTGTTCTGGTCCATCATGCAGTTACTCCTCCTCGATAAATAGGCAGGATTCGGTACACAGTGTAACAAATAGTCCAGGCAGATCAAGCCAAAACTAGGAACAGGAAAATGCTTAGTATGGTCATAAAGACAAAAATACTATGCACAGTGTTTAACACTAGCTAGCGTAAATAGGGTCACCTACGCTCTTTGACCCTGAACAGGAAACAGTTCGTTAGAACTCTGGTGATGGCTCCCACTTGTCTTGATTGGCGGGAACTCCACTCATTACACAAACCCAGCTTTTCTGATTAGCATTCTAACACCACTGGGCCAACGCGTCTTTACTTACCTACCTTCTCCCACCTCAATTTATTTCCACTTTAAAGAGTTTCTGAGAGAAGGTAAGCAACACGATACAGATGTGGACAATGGATGACTAGGAGGTCAGCACTTTGGACGGTTTGTCCTCTACATCTCAATCCTGTTTCATTAAATATGCCTGAGACAGTTCTTGCTCCTCTCCAGAGAAGTGTCAGGGTTCCACTGGGGGTTATCCGCCTCATCTGGATGGAAATGAAGGAGGTGGTCTGGTCAACTGCTGATGTATTTTCATCCAATACGGTGGACACACCACATCTGGGGCTGGTGATTTTGGATGCTGAGTTTAATTCCCATCCTATTTATGACATTTTGGTAGACACCCTTATTTGTAGCTTCTTACATTTATCTCTATTATACAACTGAGCAATTAGGGGTTAAGAGTACAGTGTTCCCTCGTCACTTGGCGCTTCATGTTTTGCGGCTTCAGTGCTTGGCGGGTCAGCAGCAGCCACAATGTGGAAAGGAGCGTTGTTTCATGTTGATGCGCGAGAGAGAAAGAAACCTGCATGTCAACCAAATAGATGAGTTGACTCAGAGTACTGTACATACCACGGACTTTCTTAAAGGCGCCTGATTTGTTTCCGGTGTGACATCGACCAATAAGAGTATTTAAAACATTCTTGTACAGTAACCGCATACACAAACATTCCTAGGGGCAAATACTACTTTACGGGTTTCCAGCTTTCGCGGAGGGTTCTGGTCCACATTAACCACGAAAAAAGAGGGATCACTGTATTTCTTAGGGGCCCAGCAGTGGGAACTTGATGGCGGTGGGAATCAAACCCTGATCTTCTAATTAGCAGTCTAACATCTTAAACACTGTTCTGGTTCAGGTCCATGGTTCGATACCCAAGCAGTGACCTTTCTGCGTGCATGTTCCTTATGCGTGTGTGTGCGTGTAGACCATGTAATGGAATGGCGACGTGCCCGGGGGTGTAGTCTTTCACCCTTTAGAGAGCTGGGGTAGGCTCCATCCCCCTGACCCCGAATTAAGTGGGTATAGATTAATAATTAATTAATATGCGGGTATAGAAGAGGAATAAATGAATGAATGAATGAATGAATATGCTGGAAATAAGGATAGTTAGGAAGTCGTATCTCATTTGTCGCAAAACGCACCCCAACCCCTCCTGCTCCGAGCATGGTCATAAATGTAAATGTAGTAAATGTACGTTGCTTTGGCTATGAGATACAGTATCTGGCAGATATTTAATATGAATTTAATAATTAATAAATTCATATTTAATCACATTTAATCATTTTAATAATTGTCATATTTTTTTAAATATTAAAAATTGATTATAAAATAAAATAATTGTTTCCAGATTTTGCCCAATATTTCATGCGAAGAATAATAATCTTCCTACTCAATAACGAGTGGAAAAAATTTGAATACGGTAAGAAATAAAACAAATCAATAAAAAAATTAAAAGTAGGCAAAATTGACCTTAAATATCTTTTCTTCCCCTTTTATAATTTTTTTAAAGAATATCACCTGAAAGGATGGCAGTTTAGTGTCATCGTCTGTTAAAGCTAAAGCTTTGTAGACTGACAGATAATAATAATAAAGACAAATAAACTAGTCAAAGGGACGTGAACCTACCAGCTGCTGCTGTATTCTAAAAGACGGTGATGGATGGATTCTATATTTTACAGGAAAATCACATTTACAGACGCTCTCAACCAGAGCGACTTACACTTATTTCATTGATCCAATGGAGTAATTGGTGTTAAGGGCCTTACTCAAGGGCCCAGAAGCGGCAATTTGGTTGTACTGTGAATTGAACTAAGAATCTTCCTACAAGTTAGTAGTTCTAACCACTTTAATATTAATATATATTTATATATAGACCAGAGCAACCTATATTTATACATATGCATAATTGGGGTTAAGGGCCTTGCACAGGAGCCCAGCAGTGTTAACTTGGTTGTATTGGGAATGAAACCCACAATCGTGTTTAGCAGTCCTACACCTTAACCACTGTGCTAGTTTCTCCCCTAAATATTTACAACGTTCAGTTAGTAGATATTTAATAGAAAGCAATACCCTTTCCAAGCTTCTGTTTCTGGATCATATACTGTACAGAAACATCTGAATGTTTGTATGACAAAAAAACATGCACCCTGGACAGGTCGCCAGTCCATCGCAGGATCTCACATAGACAAACACACACTCACACTCACTCCTAATCACCAATCAACCTAATGTACATGTTTTTGTACTGTAGGAGGAAACTGAAGTACCCAGGAAAAAATCTACGCAAGGCATGCAAAATTCCGCACAAAAAGACCCTTTGCCCGGGAATCGAACCCAGGACCCCTACGCCACCGCACCGCCCTAGGAAAAGATTCATATCTCAAAATAATCAAGTGGTCAGAGGACCATGACGTTGGATTCTGTGCCGTCTCTTTGCATGCCAAGTGTGTTTGTGTGTTTGTGTGTAGCTGTACGGTCTGAGTAATTTGCTGGTAAAAATGAATGCTATCCTAACCACCTGCTGCCCTTTCTAGATATTCGATGTGTCAGGAATTAATTGTCAGTGGGAGGGCTTAACATCTGTTTGTAACTTACATCTTTCAGAGACACATTTATTCCCTCAACCATGACCACTGGGAGTCTTCAAAACTAGTCCAGATGTTCCTTTCCAAAAAGTTTTTTTTTTTGTCAAATAAATCGTTTTAATAGTTGCGGTGAATCGGGCTGGAAGATTTAATGGAAGATTTATTGAATAAGGAAAAATGCCACCCTGGTGTTTGACTGTGAATTAATGTGTAGAGCGTTAATTAAGCAGCACTAATTACATACGCACTGAGATAGAAAAGGTCTCTTTTCATTTCACAGACGCTTCCTGAAACATTGAATGTGTGGAGAATGCGAGAAGAAGAAGAAGAAGAAGAAGAAGAATGAGTGATGCAAGACACCTTTCATAATTCATCATGCTTTTGTGTGATCATTTGTGAACCCTTATTTTTTTTTTTTTAGATTCTTGCTTATCTTGTAAACACAAACACAGAAACCTGAGGCATGATTTCAGTTGTGTAGAAACCACAGACGGAGTGTATTCTGTTGCGTAGGCCATTGTGTGTATTTGCCAGGTGGGGTAATTGAGCTTATTTGTCTGGCGGGTTCACAGAGAGATGGCTGATCTCTCGGGTACGACAGCAATAACAGATACGCTCGAAGGTCTGGAAGGTAATGAATGGGGTTACGCTACTTTACATTTTATTGGTGCCATGTGGCCCGTTTTGATTTGTCAGTGCTGGTAGAAACATACGAGCATCTCTGTGAGTTAGAAAAGAAACCAGTGAGCGATGTCAATGAAATAAATAATAAAGTGTAAAAAGCAAGGTGTTTCTTTCCTGCAGAAGTTTTGTTTAAAAGAAATAGACCGGCAACAACACCAGGACCATTTCTGCCAATGGAGCTTCATTTATATTTATACAATAAAAGTACAAGAGGAAGCAGAAAAGCAGGAGGAAAGGAGAGAAACAGAACTGAAAGGAAAAATGAAAGGATGAATCTGTGTACTGTTTTGGAGCAAGTAGTGATGAAGTAGTGGTCTTTCTGTGAGGAGTTTGCATGTTCTTCCCCAACTTGCATGGGTTTTCTACAGGTACTCCGGTTTCCTTTCACAGACCAAAGCCATGTACATTCAGTTGATTGGTAATTCTAAATTGGCCATAGGAGTGAGTGTATGTGTGGTTCCTCGTCTATGTGTGACCCTTCAATGGACTGGCCACCTGTTTAGGAGATTTTTAGCAGACCCCATTGACCCCAAGTTAGAGAATAAGCAGGTTAGAAGAAGAAAAAATAAATGTATTGTATATTTTTACAGTTTGGCATTACTTATTCAGAGCGACTTTTTTTACAGCTGAGCAATTGTGGGTTAAGAACCTTGCTCAAGGACCCTCAGTGGTCGCTGGAATCGAATCCTGGTCTTTCTGGTATTAGTCTAACACCTTAACCAATAGGCTACCACCTCCCACATTTAGATTTCTGGTAGCTGCTTATCCAGAAGGACTTCCATTTATTTCCATTTTACAGTGAAGCAATTGAAAGTTAAGGGCTTTATTATTTGTCATAGGGGGCGCAAATCCACAATCTCAACCTGGGCACCACCAGTGTCTGGGCCAGTCCTGATTAACACTGTAAATACCGTTTGCCTTGACCGCAGGCTCATTGAACAGTCTAACTGCGTCTGTTTTTCAAGATAGACTTCTCGTCCTCTGGGTTTGGACGAGTTAAAAAAAAGTCATGATCACTAAATCGCTCTGACTAACTAGAGGCATTAACTGTGAGGTTAAAATCTATAGGCGAGGATATTGATTGGACCAGGCAAAACGTAGACATATTGTCATGTCCTATAGAAAAATGGAATGGAAAGGCTTAAGAAGGATTGGATATATGGTGATAAAAGATTATGAAAAGGATTAGAGACAGCATAAAGGATTATAGTAATGGATTAGACCTATAATGAGAGCAATAGATTTTTCCATTGACCCCTGCGAAGGAAGCTATCGTGAAGGATTCCAGAATTTTGCCGTCTCGCCTTATTGCGTATCATTATGACCACAGCGCAGGAATTTGATTCCCTTGTTGTGTAGCGGATTCACTTGATGTCTCACATTATGATTCTCACACCCAGCGCAGATGGTGTGAAATCAGTTCAGTGAGGATCAGCAGCTCGAACCACGCTGGGTAGTGCGAACGATTGGCTCAGTCGGGGATTATTCAATGGGGCGATTTCCTAATTATATCCAATTTAAGGTTTGGCAATAGTGTATTATAACGTGCATAATAACACCAAGGTGAGCCTGGTTTCTTTGTTTTTTCTTGTGTATTTTGTACTGCATGAATAGAAAATAACAGATCAGTTCTAAAAGCTTAAACTGGGGTTCAGATATTACAGGATGATTTGTTACGTCCTACAAAATTAAGCATTCAATGCAATTTTTTTTTTCAAATTAAGAGTATGGAACTGGGGACATTGTGCGCGTAGTAGGATTTGCAGGAGTTCTGCTGTGTGTAAATGTGGGAGCCCAGAAGAGTCCTGGTTTCAAGAGCTCTCCTGGTTGAGGGGCCTGAATAGCCTGCTGAAAGAAAATCCTCCTCCTTCTCTCTTTTTTCTCTGTGTTTGCTTTTAAGCACTTTGCTGGCGGCACCAGAGAAGCGTTTGGTTGTTGGGATGACTGAGGTCCTTAACTATCTTTCTGGATTTGGTACAGCAACATTTGCTGTAGGTAGAGTTCAGATCAGGAAGTTCAGTGCTGATAGTACATTTAGCATATCGTACCATCATCTGTAATGCTTGTCTGTCCTGTTTGGTGGTGGTTGTGATGCTTCTCAATGGTGCAGGTATATAAAGTCTTTAAAACTTATGTATAGATGCTGCTGGGGGACAAAAAAATCAGAGGACGGAAAATGCTAACGTAATTATGTGCCAGCTAGCTGCACCCGACTCCACTTGATTTGATACTTTTTTATTTGAATGAATGAATGAAATGTGTCCGTAGTGTGTGACTAGGCATGTGGGTGTGAATATGACACCTAGGGTACCTTCTGCCATGTGCCAAGTCTAGTCTGATATTTATTCTATAAATCCTTGTTTGTCCTTAATGAGATTTCCTGGAAGGAAACCCTGTTAAGACGCTTAAATAAAAATGTTAGCATTTTAGTAACGCCTTGTTGTGCATTCATCTTTATAGGAGAGAGAGAGAGAGAGAGAGAGAGAGAGAGAGAGAGAGAGAGAGAGAGATGAACAGCATGTGGCCTAGTTAAAACGTCTTCATTTTACAGACACACCATGTGGTTTTGATTAAAAGGCTCTAATTATTGGCTAAGTCCATGTGTAAACACTTTTAGCTTCCATGCTGTGAATCTGACACTTCCTGTTACTCGACATCTTCATGAGGGTGATAACACTTTGGTCTGTAAGACCCATCATTTGCCTTTTTAAGCATTAACAACAAATCTGTCAATTTGTTTCTTTGGTGGTGTTTATTAAGTCGTGGGTTTGTTTTATATTTGTATTTGATTTGATTTTGACATAGGAACTACATGTCCGTACAGGTTGACTTCAATATTACATATATTTCATAAAAACCCAAAATATATATTCATTCTTTTTATTTATTCATTCAAATTTTTACAACTAATTTGGGCAAACCTTTTTATTATAAGAAAAATATTTTTTTTAAAGTGTCAACTTCTCAGTGCAAAGACCGCCCCCTATTGTTTGCTTGCATTTTTGTTGGGTTGTGACTTGATTCCGATGTGCTGTGAACCAAATGTCATGTATTGTGTCCTACTGGGCCACCATACAAATGTATTTGTCGGTTAGTCCTTTTGATGTCGATTAATCATTGTCACATGCAGCCGTTTAGTCTCAAACTTCCAGCGTTTGTTAGTGATTTTGCAAAACCTCATGATGACGAGTAAAGAAAAATCATGGTGGCCATCTTGCCTAATAACTAGGCTGTGTTGAAACCCACGATTTTTGGACAAGCAGTGCAGCACCTTAATCCCATCCTAATTAACTTTTCGCATGCAGCTCTGTAGTGTATAATATTCATTCTTAACAACAAATGGTTTTTTCACACATTTTTTCATCAAAGCTACCAGTTTATTATAAAAGGCAGTTATAATAATACTGATACTGCAAAAGTCTTAGAAACAGTAACAGAAAAAAACATCGGTAATTCAACATAGATTTGCATGAAGCCTTTAACCTTGAGCTTCTTTCTTTCTGAGAAGAGAACAACATCTTCCATTTTGACAGGTTGATGGATGAACACAGATGACTTTTATCTTTTTCATTGGCAAGGGCTGGCAGCTACTTACTGGCCTACGCAGCAGAAAGAAAGAAATGGACAAAAATGGCCGAAGCGCACCACTCCAGCTTTTGCAAGCATTATTCATTCATTCATTCATTAATCTTCTTACCCGCTTATTCCCGAATCCGGGGTCACGGGGGTCTGCTGCACCTATCCCAGCACACATAGGGCGAAAG
>JAOTRA010000019.1:2817926-2835726 GCA_026260255.1 Pseudolaguvia tuberculata
TTAAACTCTTCCACCTTCACTACCACTTCTCCCTGCAACCTCACCACTCCATTGCTTTCCCTCTCATTTACACACATTACTCCTTACTCCTGCTGACTTTCATTCCCCTTCTCTCCAGCGAGTACCTCCACCTTTCCATATTATTCTCAACCTGCTTCCTACTCTCACCACAGATCACAATATCATCCGCAAACATCATCATCCATGGAGACTCCTATCTAACTTCAACCTATCCATCACCACTGCAAACAAGAAAGGGGTCAGAAACCGCTTAAGGATCTTATAATCAAGTGACCAGCAATAGATAGAAGCATCAACCTATAAAATAAAATCTCACAAACAAACAAATATTTCTATATTTTCAATTTCAGATCAGTGAATGAGCTAAAGGAGCACTAAAAGAAGGGAGATGGAGAGTGGAGGAATTAATAATGGAAAGTGAATAATGGAAACAGGAGACCGTCTGAGTCAAGGATATTCAACTCCCTTTTTAAAACATCTGTCTGTGCAGGTGCAAAGCCACCCAGCAGGATTCAGCTGCAGGAAGACTGAGATTTGTGCCAATCTCCCATCAAGTCCTGATATGTTTAATTAGCAGCTGTGCTGTCCGTTTTCCTCTGGTTTATTTAGCTCTGAATCAAAACAGTTTTGTTCTGCCATGTCCAGCGTTTTAAAGCCAGAGCTCCACAACTAAGAGCTCTTTGATGACTTCGAACCCCTGAAACATTGTCAATAGAGCGAGCGTTGTTGAAGAGCTTTCAGCTGTCATTTATAATTAGCACTCACTATCTTACACCAAGGCTATTGGTGTGAGTGAAGGTGATGAAAAGGTTAAAGAGAATAAGAAATGCAGTCCATTCAGCTGATTTTCTGGGATATTTTCCTGTGCAGGTTTCAACAGAAACAAAAATCTATTAATCATATTCACAGTAGTAGCAGTATTTATGGTCAATGCTTGTATTTTACCCTATAAATCACTTAAAAATTATATTAAATTGATAAAGTGCTGCACTTGCGTGGGTTTCCTCCAGGTACTTCCCCACAGTCCAAAACACATGTACATTAGGTTGATTGGTGATTCTAAATTGCTCATAGGAGTGAATGTGTGTGTGTGTGTGTGTGTGGTTGTTCATCCTGTGTGCCCTGCAATGGACTGGCAACTTGTCCAGTGTGTACCCCTGCCTCTCACACTATTTGCACTGAGAAAGGCTCCAGCAGACCCCTGTGACCCCCAAATTAGGGAATAAGATGAATGAATGGATTATTGAATGGATCTGTTTATTTGTTTGTTTGTTTGTTTGACGTTAGACCAGCACCCAGGCTATATTTATCACACTTATACTTAATGCTTGTTTATCCAACAATGTACATTTTGACCTGTGAGAGGAAACCAGAGAACCCACAGCAAACCTCTGCAAGCATGGGAACAACATGCAAAACTCAGCACAGAAAGACCGGGAATCAAACCCAGGACCTTTTTGCTGTAAAGCGACAGTGCTAACCACTAAGCCACTGTCCTACTCCCTGTAGTTTGGTACCAGGGTGTTGCTGTTGTGTTGCCTTGACACAATGTTTGTCAGTCATTGCAATATTTTCATTAACATTTTTATTACTGAGACCTGCAGCCTCCCGTGGCTTTATTAATAAACTCTTCTTTATGGAACATGTCAGACTTTGGAGCAACAATATTTCCAGAAACTTTTAGGATAAATCCATTAATTGCTTTTTTTTCCTCAGCTTCTGAATTTACGGTGTATGAATTGAAGAAAAAAAAATTTGGTGTATCATTTAGCACTCGATATTTTCTATCTGCCTCCACTTCTGGCCCATCATATTCTGACATTTTATTGAACAGGTTTTTATTATTTTCTGCATGTGCATTGTTCGGAATTAGCTGTCAAGAAAGACTGGCATCTTATCTGTAGTGTGACATTAATGTCTGATGAACTCCTCAAAATGTGACAAATTGTTCTTCGGAGTTTCCTGTAGTTCTCACATTTCCAGTGAAGAGAAGGAGAGAATAAGATCACAGTTTCGGCAGGAAAACCTTCAAAGGAGCTGTTTGTGTGTGTGTGTGTGTGTGTGTGTGTGTGTGTGTGTGTGTGTGTGTGTGTGTGTTGGATACAGCACAGAAAGACCGGGAATCAAATCCGGGACATATAAAGCAACAGTGCCAAGTGGTAGGCTAGTGGTTAAGATGTTGGACTAATACCAGAATGACTGGGGTTTGATTCTCACCTCCACCAAGCAACCACTGTGGGCCCTTAACACAAAATTGCTCAGTTGTAAAAAAGAGACCAAATCTAGGTCACTATGCGTAACTGTGTGTGTGTGTGTGTGTGTGTGTGTGTAGGACCTTCTATGCTGGATCTATACATAATAAAATTGTATTTTTAATTGTATTGTATTCGAATAATGTCTACAAAATTGTTTCTGATTCATTTGGTTGGGGTGGAACTGAAATATACTTCATCCAAAAGGTCATTGCGGCATTAAAGATTGTGTTCAGGTTCAGTGAAAAACAGCACTTTTGGTCAAGCGGTGTTCCCAGTTCTACCTCCACAATTTTCCTTAGACATTTTAAGGGTATTAAAGTGAAATTCATTTAAATGTATACCAACTCTTGTTGCCAGTCAATTGAAAGTCTTTCAAGGTGCAACTTTATTGTATACTTTATTTATACTTTATTGTACTGTGATAGACTGGAGTCTCTCCCAGCTCATCACTCTATCACACACACACACACACACACACACTCTTATGGACAATTTAAAATCACGAACTGTCGGTGGAAACCGCAGGCAAGCAAGGGGAGAACAGGCAAACTGCCCTGCCCTTCTTACTGTGAGGCAACAATTCTTACCACTAGAATACCATGCTGCGCTCCACTTCGCCCTCTCCAGGAAATTATTTTTTCCACTCCATCATCTGTAAAAGGAAAAAGTGGTGATTGGTTGGTTGGATTTCCCCAGAGATCTAGACTAGTAATAAAAGGAATTACTGATGAAGGCATTGATTCAGATTTGATATGTCAGCTTTCATATGGCGAGGTCATTTAGCGGGTGATGCTAACCTATGTTAAGACAGTCTGCTCGTTAGTTTCATTTCAAATTTGGCCCCGATGATGAAATGACATTGAGACTGATGAGAAAACCCAGCTGGCATTTGCCATTGACTAATGACTGCAATGCAAAGCCACATCCATTTTCAACTCTTTGATGACTCACAGGCTTTTGAGTGGCACGATTGATTTTTTTTTTCTGGAGCCTCCAAATAAAGCAGAACGTCTTTCACGCCATCTTCTGGAATGCATGCAAATGAAGTGACAACATTGCAAATTACATCGCAATAGAACTTATGATGTCTCAACTCTGCTTTAAGGGTTAATGTTTATATTTTTATATACACTTATCTATGTATCTATCTAACTTTCAATCAGTGTCTGAATAGGATAATAAAAAAAAAACAATTGACCACCAACTCAAATTGCAGTGTCCATCACCATCACCAACACAGTTACATAGATACGTTATATAGATCTAGCTATCCATCTATCCATCGGTCTATCTATCTATCTATCTATCTATCTATCAAAATTGATTCTAGGATTTATTCATATTTTAATTTGTTCTTTTTGAATTATTTTCTGTTTCTAGATTGAAGCCATGCCAGAGGCAGAAAATCTTCATCCTCACCAGCCAGTCAGAATCCAAAATAGATACAGTGGTGTGAAAAAGTGTTGGCCCCTTTTTTACAGTGGTGTGAAAAAGTGTTGGCCCCCTTCCTGATTTGTCACACTTTAATGTTTCAGATCATCAAACAAATGTAAATATTAGTCAAAAGATAACATGAGTAAATGAAGGTTTTTATTATTGAGGGAAAACAAAATTCAAAGCTACTTGGCTTTGCGTGAGAAAGTGTTTGCCCCCTTAACCTAATAACTGGTTGGGCCACCCTTAGCAGCAACTACTGCAATCAAGCGTTTGCGATAACTTGCAATGAATCTGTTCCAGCGCTGTGGAGGAATTTTGGTCCACTGATATATGCAGAATTGTTGTAAATCAGCCACATTGGAGGGTTTTCCAGCATGAACCTCCTTTTTAAGGTCATGCCACAGCATCTCAATAGGATTCAGGTCAGGACTTTGACTAGGCCACTCCAAAGCCTTCATTTTGTTTTTCTTCAGCCATTCAGAGGTGGACATGCTGGTATGTTTTGGATCATTGTCCTGCTGCAGAACCCAAGCAAGCTTCAGCTTGAGGTCACGAACAGATGGCCGGACATTCTCCTTCAGGATTTTTTGTTAGACAACTGAACTCATGGTTTCATTTTTCACAGCAAGTCTTCCAGGTCCTGTGAAGCCACAAAAAGGCAAAAATGGCTTTATAACCTTTATCACACTGAAAAATCTCAATTACTTTCGTTCTCTTTTGTTTCTAAATTTCTTTGGATGTCGGCATGATGTCTAGTTTTTGAGGATCTTTTGGTCTACTTCACTTTGTCAGGCAGGTCTTATTTAATTGATTTCTTGATTGTAAACAGGTGTGGCAGAAATCAGGCCTGAGTGTGGCTAGAGAAATTGAACTCAGGTGTGATAAACCACAGTTATATTTTAACAGGCGGGCAAATACTTTCTCACACAGGGCCATGTAGTTTTAGATTTTGTTTTCTTTAATAATAAAAAACTTCATTTAAAAACTGTGTTTTGTGTTTACTGTTGTTATCTTTCACTAATATTTACATTTGTTTGATGATCATTTTCACACCATTTTCCACTTTTTTCCACAGTTACCATTCAGTGATACATAGCATTAGCATACCTAGCATAGATTGTGTATTTAGTTCATCAGGTATAATAACAAATCCAGTTTACTGTTAGCACACAGGTAATTGCTCTTAATATGATGAAAGCTATCAAAGGTCAAACCTTCTTGTCTTTACTGGTAGCACTAAGGATGAGCTAAAAGAAATGGATAGACTGGATAGTAGACACACACACCCCTGCGCGCGCACACACGCGCACACACACTCACACACCAGTCCAGCCTCCTCTGAATGAGACCATATTGCAATTATGTAATTACTCATCCACAGCTGTATACTAAAAGCAATTTATTATAGTCATACAGTGTCCCACTGATCGTGAGGGTCATTTTTGAATTAATACTTCATTAAAGTTTTCATTTTAGAGGCTGATAATAAAAAAAAGTGATGCACGTTACAAATAGGATGTTGAAGCCGATGCAAAAGCAGAAAGTCAGAACACAAAAACATACAAAGTTCTAAAGTAACAAACGATTGTTCCCAAAGGGAAACTGCAAGAGAATAGAACTATCTGTCTGTCTGTCTGTCTGTCTGTCTGTCTGTCTGTTTGTCTGCCTAAATTAGTCCCAGTACCAGAGTCATTCTCAATAACAATTATTTTTAACAATTGATTATCACTAACTAATAAGAAACTACATTTGCGCTAAATGCCTTACTGCTAGCTTGTTGCTCCTTTATTAATTAACTATATTAGTTTAGGGTTATGTAGCATTACAGATTATTCTAATACGAAAACCCTAACCTTAAACCTTAATCCCAACCCCTAAACCCTAATTCCTAACTCTATACCTTAATCCCTAACCCTAAACCCTAACTCTAAACTTTAACCCCTAACCCTAAACCATAACTATAAACCTTAAACCCTAACCATAAATCCTAACCATAACTCTAGACCTTAATCTCTAACCCTAAACGCTAACCCAAAACTGTAACCTAAACCTTAACCCGTTAACCCAAACATAAACTCTAAACTATAGCCCTAACCAAAAATCCTAACTCTACGTGTTAAACCCTAATCTAAAACCATAAATCTAAACCGTACCCCAAAACAATAAATTGTAATCCAAAACCCAAACCCCAACTATAAACCCTAATCCAAGCACTAAACCCTAAATACCAGATTCATTCACTCTTTCATTTGCATATCCCGTACCCTTGCTCAATCCTTTGAACAGGTGTACAATTAACCAATGATACCAATTAAGTGCTGAGTAATACATTGAATCATTAAGTTGAAATACAAACTGATCTAAAACAGAACTAGCTGTGTAGCAGACCTTCTTATCTTAAAGATTGTGAAATATGTCAGCGTTTAATACAGATAATTAAACACAAATTTAGCCCAGTATTGATGGCCGGAGGGTCAAATCCCTCAGGTTGTTAAGGAAAATGAGTCTTTTGGGAATGTGGGTTTGTTAGCATAGCATGTCAATCAGCTACATTTCTTGTGGTATTAGATAGGTAGAAGGTTTCAGCATACAGGTGCTAACAATGAGAGCTTAGACTTAAATGTATACCAGTTGGTAAAGCCATTGATGGGCAGTCAATGTTATTTTTAGTTTCAACTTTTAAGGCGTGATGTGATTGTTTTATTGAACTTTTAACACAGGCCTATAAGCTACTGCATTGTTCTGAATCGAATTTTTAGTATACTTGTATAGAGGTTAGTAGAATGGCTCTGGGGAGGGGATATTATGTACCTTTATGCTGTGAATGTAAATCAAAAACCATTGAACGTTTAAAGCACAATGAGAAGAAAAAATAAAAAAGGTATCACATTTCCAGCCAGAGTTTTCCTGAGCTTATTGTCACAGAACAGGGATACCATTCATTTGCAGCCTCATTCATAGAGACTATTGTCTCTTTGGAAGCTTTGGAAATTTTCCTGTCATGAGACTGTTACAGAATCAGGGCGGGTTTTTTTTAGCCGCTGGCATGATTATGTCATAATATTGTATCATTCAGTGTATCAAAGATTGTTTACATTTGGCTTATCCAGAGCGACACATATTTATTTTAATTAAAAAATGGAGTTAGGTTTAGATCATTGCTAAGGGGTCCAGTCGGGACTTGGTGACCCACAACCTTCTGGATGGCAGCCCAAAACCCTGATTGTCCCTGATGAGCAAGCCAAAAGCAACAGTGGCAAGGAAAAACTCCCTGTGAGGATAAAAGGAAGAAACCTTGAGAGGAACAAGAAAGGCCCAGAACAGGTTTAGAGTGGAGAGGGGGGTCTATATCAGCTCAGATCAGCACTACATTTGATCTTTTCCTGACATTAAATAATTCTGCATTGTTTTCTTCACTTCCAGCTGTAGGTATAGTATAAAAATATGAGATGGCTTTCTATTGAAAGCAGGAGAATAAATATAACAAAATTCATGTAGATCTAATTCTACATTAGACAAAGGTTTATTGAAATCTATACAGATGATAAGAGGAGTGTGCAGATGTTAATCTTTAACTATGACCCTCAAACCTGACCTGTAAAATATGTTCTAGAGATTTGAGACATCTCTGTTGTGGAAGTGCATAAATAAGTCAATGACCTGTCAGACTTCTAATATAATAAGTTATGTCAAATTTAGACAAGAAAGAAAT
Organism: Pseudolaguvia tuberculata; assembly: GCA_026260255.1. NCBI lineage: Eukaryota > Metazoa > Chordata > Actinopteri > Siluriformes > Sisoridae > Pseudolaguvia > Pseudolaguvia tuberculata. The sequence continues at coordinate 2,825,352 of JAOTRA010000019.1, forward strand.
TATGGAACAATTTTGAGTACAATTAGGCTTCCGGACTAAATTCCTTCCTTCCTTCTTTCCTTCCTTCCTTCCTTCATTCATCTTTTAACTCGCATTTTGTCTAATTCAAGGTCACAGGGGTCTGCCGGAGCCTATCCTAGCGTAAATACAGGGTCAGACCCTGGACAGGTCACCAGTCCATCACCTGTTCTGGACTAAATGTTCTTCCTAACGATGGCTATTCATCTAACCTAACAAAATAATGAAAAATGGGGGGGGGGGGGAAACGATCCTTGTGTGACTATAGAGAACCTGTCAGAAAGATAACCATTAATGACAACAACATTCATTAATAAAAATCCATCCTGTACACAATGTGCTCTAAATGAGCAGAGGGGTATCCAAGCTCAGTCCTGGAGGTTTGGTGCCTAGCAAATTTGGAGGTTAGCTCCAAATTACCTCAACTTGCCTTTTAAGTAAACTGAGCAAGTTCTCCATTAATTTGTTCAGGTGTGTTGATTAGGGTTGGAGATAAACTCTGCAGGACACCTTGATCCTTCAGAACTCTAGGCTTTCTAGGACAGAGATTGGACACCCCTGTTTTAGCATGTCCAGATGCTAGATGTTATGGTCCAAAAAGCAAAACCTGAATGGGTAAAAAAAACTGAGCATCTCTGGATCTCTAATTATTTTCATTTGAATGTAACAATTGACTAAAACAGTTTTTATCTTCATATCGAGATGGGTTCAAATGATCTGGATTCCAGCTCAACTGATCATGAACCTTAATGTCTTCACTGCAGTCCCAATAGACACAAAACTGATTCCTACCCTTGGAAAAGTCTGTATATTATATATATCTGGCTCCATTAACCTCTTAGAGAAAGACTATTTTCCTGAAACTGAAATTCATTTTTGGACAGAGAGAGTCTTCTCTACAGTTGATTAGTGGTGGCACACTGAATCTGGACGTATTACAGCGGTCACAGAGGAGCTCACCTATAACTGGAGAAAAACAGGGTTTAATGATCCAACATCTGGTTCAACTCACAATTTCAAAATCTCTGTTGCAATGCAAATTGTGTCTGACTATTTCTTTTCCTAGATTTTATTCCTTTCCATAGAAATGCAAACTGGAATATGCGTTGTACCACCAGCTTGTCCATCCCAAATTTTTATTAGGGTAAATTGTTTACTGAGAACAGATTCTTAAATAATAAATTCCCAAAACCAGAGAATTTAAAATTCCTGTATACACACCAAAGAAAAGTAAAGGCTAAAACTCTTTTTGGCGTGCGGCCCTAAGCAAAATCCCTTGTAGTCAACATTATTCCAAAGAAAAGCTCATTCCAAACGACATAGTACAACATAATAGCAGTAAATTCACTAAAGATTGTTTTATTTGTAAATGTGAACAAATACAAAAGCATTATTTTCTGCCAGATATTTTGCTTTCTAAAATCAATTCTTATTTTCTCTCCGGCTAGATTATACAATTAATCTAAACCTATATGCAGGACAGGAACTGATATGGATAAACGTTTCCTTTTTAACCTTTCATTATGTCTTTAATGAGATACCAGAATGAGCTATCGATTTTCGGCAATCGAGTGCTATAGTATAATTCCGCAAAGCTTAGTAAGAAAACATCCTGATGTGTTGGCATTGGGTCTATTTTGCCTATTTTTATCCATTAATCCTCCAACGATTTGTAAATGAAGGTCAGAAGATTCCCTTGCCACACTGGTAATATTCTCCTTTCAAGCATTCAGCCTGACAAATGACTTCAATCTGCATTCATTAGAGCACCATAAGATAGAAAAACTATAGGCTGCGGCCTTGATAACGTTAAGGGTGTTTGAAAGGCCAATAAGCCTTTCTGCGTTCATTAATCATCATCATTAAGTTTTGCTTTGTCAACATGCTGGTTAGTGCTGGTAAACACAATCTAACCTTTAAAAACTTTACAAGACATTTGAGAACTCATCTATTAATTAGTATGAAATTAAAGGCTCTAGCTCAAGGCTAGACATGTGAGTTAATTATTATTATTATTATTATTATTATTATTATTATTATTATTATTATTATTATTATGATGATGATTTTTATAAATTTGTGCCTTTATTTGTAGAAAAGAGAGATAAAATGGAGGAGATAGAAAGAGAAAGGGTGGGAGTAGAAATAACCCGACTTGGGATGCAACAACATATGAGTGCCGGTGCCTTAACCCACTACAATACGGCGATGGCAATTATTAGTTTTATTTGTATCGCTTCCTGAAGCACTTTGTGAGATGGATCCAAAGCAGATTTTTTAACAAAGGAAAGGGAAAGGGATTCAATTTTTGTCACATACATGATTATATACAGTACAACAGATGTTTACTTTGCATATCCCATCTTAGTAAGTTGGGGGACAGAGTGAAGTGTCAGCTATTGTACAGCGCCCCTGGAGCAGGAAGGGTTAAGGGTCTTTCTCAAGGACCCAACAGTGGTGGAAGCTCAGGTCTTCCTTGACGGTGGTGGGCTTGAACCCAGGTCGATCAACACCTCGGCAACCATTGATCAGCAGCCCAGCAAAAAACTCGGTGGTGCTGGGAATCCAATTCCCGATCTTTCAATGAGTGGTCCAACCCCTTATCCACTGTAGCTATCTTTTTGTAGATATCAGAAAAAGAACAAACCCCCCACCTCCCAACAAACCCACCAAAACCCCACCACCCATTGCTCGCCACCGCCTTGTTGATAATTTATGGCCTGTAAATCAGTAAATGTGTGTTGTAGCACTTCGTGTTTAGTTAGGCTGTTAAATCAAAGCCAATAATGAATTTTGGTGCTTCAAACAAGAGCCAGTCTCACAAGACGTCCTTGATGTGTCCAATGGGAAACCGGAGAACTTATTTTAAAAGAACTGTGTTATAGGTGTTCACAACACTTTATCTTCTCAGTCCAAACGGTTTCAATTATATATAGTTATAAAGCTACTTTAGTCAAGTTTCTGTACTTGGTGTCCACCAGAGACGTCGCTGGGTTTTAATCTTCCTCATGCACTTCTGATTTTCTAATTAATTGTACATACACCATATTGCCGAACGTTTGTGGTCACCTCACCATCAGATCTCCATGTTGCTATTTATTTGAAGTCTACTGTTCTATTCAGTCCAATCTGAATCTTGAATGTGAGATATCTCTTCTCTTGGATTTTCTTTCGGGTACCCTGGTTTCCTCATGGTTATTCTATGGTTGGACTGGCGACCTTTCCAGGGTGTAACCTACGTGCACTGGGATAGCAGTCCCCCATGACCCAGAATTAGGGGATAAGCGGGTTAGAAGATGAATGAATAAATTCATTAATTAATTGATGACAGATATATTAATATATATTATAGCAAATGAATAAAAATATATATGTATATGTTTTTAAATACAGGCAATATTATAATCTTTATAGAGTTATGTTTGGGCCAAATTAAAAAAAATAAATAGTCAAGTAATATTTTAAATAGACATATGGAGTAAAAAAAAATCTGTGTTTCAACAATCTGCCACTGCCGGGCCCCTGAGTAAGGCCCAATTGCACAGTTGTATAAAATGAGCTAACGGTAAGTTGTTCTGGATAAAATGCTGAAATGCCTTAAATGTAAAAGAAAGAAAAAAGATAAATGACATGTCATACCTTGCTATATTTAACTCAAAACAATGTTGCTTATAAAGGGTGCAAACCGAAACCCAGTTGCACATAATTGAAAGTAGTTGCCTTCAGGACTTTTATAATGTACTGTTCATTAAAATTTTGTTGCTGTAAATCTAAGTAATATGTTGTGTAAAAACAATAATAATAAGAGTTTTTTGCTTCTCCTTTATCACACCTGCATTTGGGTTCACTCCACATTATTTCCTGTTTATTAAGACAGTTTGGACCTGCGACTCGGACGGTGTATAGAAAGATAAATAGACTGTTAGACTTTACTGAGGACCTGGTAAATCAGGTGCTATGGGAAGAAAGAAACTTTCAGGCCTTCACTGATTTTCTAGCTCATGATGATGAATGGATCATAAGCCAATATCATCTACTAGCTTCAATCTTTATTTGGCTAAAGCCTGTGTAAACAGCTAGATGAGCCGGGAGAAGTAAACACATTGTTTTTATGCTGTGCCTGAAGTCTCTGTGTTTTCTGATGCAAACTGCACTTCTTTAAAAAAAAAAAAAAAAAAAAAAAAAAAAATCAATTGTATCTGAATCACTGAATTTTCTGTCCTTTGTTTCCCTTCAGCTATTTTTATGTCGTTGTTCAGAAATACTGCTATGTAAAAGATCCTAGATTAGATCCTCATGGCATAACGGGAAGAAGGTCTCGGGTTCATTTCTCAGACAAGGGGTCTTTCTGTGCAGCATTTGCATGTTCTCCCTACTTGTGCATAGGTTTTCGCTGGGTACTCCGGTTTCTTCCCACAGTCCAAAAACATTACATTACAAGAAAAGTGCTGACAATATCATTTGTTTTCCCTCTGCTTTATATAGTTTAAGTCACATGGGCAGCACTACTGATTCTAAAGGTATATTAGATTAACATGGCCGCACATAGAAACTGAAATCTTATTAGACAAAAAAATCTCACATCCACATCAACATCCAGGAAACAGTGAAGTGAGAGAAACACACGGAAATGAAGAGAATAAACTGTTGGAATGAATTAATACAATGTAATGAAAGTAATATTATGTATTATGTAAATGTAGCTACACCAGGACTTACTGGTCCTGACAGCCCACCACAGCTAGAACCATTACACCTGTTCTTTTAACAACTCGAACTTCGATGATGTCTTACAAATGTTTAAGGTCAAGACAAGCTAAATCCTCAGAGATGAAATTTTAAGATATAAAGCTCCAAGAATTACAAATAAAATCATCAATAAAGAGAAGTAAAGGCTGGTTTTGACCCTTATTCGTCAGAAGAATCGATAAGACGGATAAATTAGTAGTCTCTGGAGAAGCGATGTGCCGTTAGCCTTAAAACTTTAATGTTCAGCATCTGTCTGGGAAAACTTCTCTCTCACAAGTTATCACTAGCTGTTAAAGGGCTGGAACCCAAGAGAGCCACGCACAAGAAGATGGTCGCCTGTGGCTTCATATTAAATGGCATCTTTAGCCCTGCAGTCTGCTTTTAACAGTTCAAACCAAGACGATAGAATAGTTCATGAGTAAAAAGCTTCTTTTTGGAGAAATAAATAAATAAACCCTGCTATTGACACTGAATGCCCGTCCAGTTTGTTTCATATGAAGACGAGTCATGGGACAATTCGGTTAGTCAGTTAATCGAAGGAGAACTTTTACAGAGAGACATAGAAGACAAATCTAAATATAATAATGTTTGATATTGTGATATTATATAGTGATATTAGCTCGTAGTCCAATCAGCTAATCTGGATAAGCTCACTATATCAATAAATGGTCACAATTAATTTATTTCAATTGCTTTAATTAGTTTACAGGTTTTTTTTACGTCATTGTATCAAATGGCTTGTCTCTGCCACTATCACTATACATCCAAACGTTGTGGTTCCTTTCCAAACTGTAGCTACAAGTCTGGAAGCCCACAGTTGTCTAAAGTGTTTGTCGTAGTTTGTAGCATTACATTATTCCTTAACTGGAACGAAGAGACTCCAACACTGTTCCAGCATGACAATGACCCTGAGCCCATTATCACATTCTGGGTTATTATTAGAGTGAAAAAACCCACCAGCTTTCAACACAAAGTTCCGATCTTACCACTACTGAACCCCTTTTGGACGAAGTTGAAAGGCAAATGCACCCCAGATCTCCTTACCTGACATTAGTGTCTGATCTCACTAATACTGTTGGAGCTGAATGAAGAGATATCTCACATTCAAACACAACATTGGACTGGGTGACTGGAGCTTCATCCAATAGCATAAATGGGAATCAAACATGTTTGTGATGCTCAAGTGACCATCAACTTTTGGCAAGATAGTGTATGTGCTATCTTCATTTAAAGGCTTGGGAAAAACATAATTAGAAAGCAGTTTATTTATCAAAAACACCAGTTGAACTAGACCACCCAGAGCTACATCACAGAAGCAACTGGAGAAAGAAGACTAGCAAATCCAGCAAATCTAGAAAGCAAATGCCAATTATAAAATAAAATGATTAATTTTTTCTGTGACTTTACGATGCATTCCTGATTTATATTCATCCATCCTGCTCATTTTTCAGCTCACTATGATGAAACACCTTCTTGAAAAACGCATTTTCATAGCCGCTTCTATAAAAACCAAAAATTACCGGCTACTAAATCAGGATGAGTGTAGCCATGTGCCACCAAATTGGTGGTGGATGTTTTTCACTTATTTTTTTCCTCTTTTTTTTTTTTTCCTTGATAAATATTTGTCCTCATTTTCCTTCCCTCTTGTCATGTGACACTGAAAGAAAATAGATCTTTTACAAAATAAAATGCCACCAAAATGAAAACAGATCGTGAGGCCAGACATGCACTACCTTGGGCTTTCATTAACAGGCTGGCCAGCGGAAAACGGAAGATAGATGAGATCATTCATTTTCAATGCTGAACAGCAAACCAGCGTTACTGGAGCATGGAGCGATAGATGGTATGAATCATAACACTAAAATAAGCTTGTTTAGGACAGTACAGATATTTTCATCATTCTAAACAGAGTGATTACGTTTATTAATGAGGGGTTAGTTTAATTACGTTAGTGAAGTACACCAGAGCAGATCCGAATGATATGAAAACTGACCTTTCTTTTGTTCACTTGTGAAATTTGGACGAGACAAACATGAGCAATGTGGAGTTCTAGGCCAATTTTAGCATGGTGATGTTGCAGTATGTACTAGTAAATGTGGGCAGATGTTGTCTCATTACTCAATGACTCTGGATAATTGCATGAACAAACAGATTTAAGAAGCTTGTCATCTGCTGGGAAAACGGAATGTCTGAAAGTCGTAGTCTAAAACTTGTAGTAGCAACTCGCAGTCTGAGCAAAGCAACCAGATTTGATTAAATGTGTGGTGGGATGTAAAAAAAAAAAAAAGTTATTTTATTCAAACTTAATATGTAATGTAATCGGGGGTGTCCCCTAGAGGACAAAGCATTTTATATTGCGAAGAAGAAGAATCATAAATCACAAACTAAAAACTAAGTCTACTAGTCAAAAGTTGTTGGTCATCTAAGCATCACAAACACATGCGATGTCAATCATCTTCTTCCAGATTGCTCATATTTTCTATTGGATGAAGCTCCAGTCTTCTAGTAAGACTTTCCAGTCCAAATGTTGTGCTGATATGTCTTCATTCAGCTCCAGTATTAGTGAGATCAGACACTAATGTCAGTTAAGGAGGTCTGGGGTGGGTCAGTCTCCATTCCAGTTCATTCTAAAAGGGTTCAGTGGTGGTAAGATCAGGACTTTGTGGCAAACACTTATTGTCAAGTGTGGTGTACTGTTTACTAGGACAGGAGTGTCTCTCAAACAAAATAGTGGTGTTTACATTTCAATCAAAATACTCAGGTAGGACTTCTGCTTCCAATAAAATGAGCACCTGCACCCACTTTGGGCTTTTCCAGAAAGATCAGATGGCAAATATTTAGTAGAGTCTCATTTGACCTTGTGAAGAAAACCTCTGGCAAACCTTTTGACATTGATGATTATGTTACTTCAGCATGTACAACTTGTGGTAGCTGATATAGATTATTGAGGATGATACAAGGTGCTAACTTGACCTAAATTAAATAACAATGTGCTGGACAAGCTCTTTTATTTATACAACCGAACAATTAGGGGTTAAGGACCCTGCTCAGGGGACCATCAGGTGTAGCTTAGTAGTGCTGGGAATCAAACTCCAATATTCCAGGTATAAGTCTAACACATTAACCAATGAGCTATCACATGAACGATCAGCTTTCATTCTCTTGGTGTCACCTCCAGAGAGTCCAAACATCGACCAGTCAGAGAAACCTATGTAATTGAAATAAAATGTGCATGAATCATTGAAGTAATCAAAGGCACATTATCTTGGACAAATAAATGAAAAAAGGAAGATACTGTCACTGGGATATAGACCTTAGTAACTTAGTTACTAAAATATTTTACTTTAACCGTTAAGATGGATGAGGTAAAAGTTGCCACATAGAACACAAAGTTTTGCATGAAAAAACCAAGATGTTTCAGATGGATGATGTTCATCAGTGGTGCCTTTTTTTCTCAGAAGTGCTTTGGTTGCACAGGTAATGGATCATGTCCATCTGTTTTTTTGAAACCTTTGTGCTATTCCTTTTTTTGCATGGATGTATTATATATATATATCATGTGTTTTTTCTGAAGTATATCCTATATTCGATAGATTCTGATAAGACCATAATACCTATATGCACCATATATGCTATTTGATTTTTCAAACAGCAATTTAATCCTGGCAGAAATGGCCCTATGATAACCCACATCTTATCTGGCTCACATATTACTATGAGATGACAGCCAAATCTGCCAAAAACAGTTCAGCGGTGATTGGACCATATGTTAACATCTGAATCCCAAATCAAAATTACGTACAAGCGTTTTATATATGTGGGCTATTTTTGGCCAGCATTCATACTTGATGACATGTTGAAATATTTTATAGTTTATGCCACCTTCAATGATTGAACCTAAGAATTTAGCACCTTTTGATGATGACAGAATAAAAATATGTTTTTAAGAAAGTCTTTTACAAATACAGGGGTACTTTGACTTGTGAGTTTAATTTGTTCCGTAATGGAGCTTGTAACTCAACCTAGGTTACAAGCAGCAGTGGTGGCTCAAATGGTTGCTTAGTTGCAGCTTGAAAGACCTGGGTTCAAACCACACTACCATCTATTAACACCTGAGTTCAAGCCACACCAATCTACCAATGTCCTTTCACATGTAATGATATTATGGCGCTTGGTATTTTCTGTATTTCATGTTTCTAGTATTTCTACCACTGTGACCCGAATTGATGGGTTCTTCCTCAGCTGGCTCCAGTATTCCTGGGTTCTTTACTATCAGCTGGTGAACCTGAAGGGACGGGCTGGGTCAAAGTTTGACCGCTTTCACAGCATGTTGGTGGGGCTTTTTAAACGGTTATCCCCCCGTCTTACAGCCTGGTTCTTTCTTTTAGTTCCAGGGACGGGCTGGGCCTAATTTTGACCGCTTTCACAGCCTGTCGGTGGGGCCTTTTAAACATTTTTCTAGAGGACAAATTATAAATGTGTTCATTTTTTGGTCAACCAGTAGATGATGGATAAGATTATCTTAAGTAAGGTGGTTTTCTTTAATGCTCCTCGCTACTCAACACTTTTTAAAATATCACGCGACCACCCACAGAGCTCGCTGTGGCCCCCTCATGGTTCAGGACCCCCCATTGGGAACCGTTGCTTTTACGGATTTGAATAATGAAAGTGTGTGTATATGTAGATAAGAAGAGGATCTGCCGCCTACAGTTAATTTTGATATTCTCTGTTTTATCAGTTTGCCAGAGTTTCGTACCGTACGTGGAGGACCACAACAAGATAAGAGCTCAGTCAAATAATGAGGTGTTAAGCATTCAAGGGTAATTAGTCTTTTTTATAAGTAATTAGCAAGATTTTATATTCTTAGAATATAGAATAATATCAGAAAGAGTGTACTGGTGGTAAGTAGTCCTTATAAATCTTGAAAGGTGCAGTTTATTTGCCAAGTGATATGCACAAACTATTTACAAAAACAATTATGAAAGTGAACCAGAGCCCAAATCCACAAAGACACTAGGTACAAGGGACTATAAATACAAAAAACACACCGATGGGAACACGACACAAGGACAAAGGGATCACAGGACACAAGTGGCACAATTATCAGGACAACCAGAAAGTGAAAAAAGAAACAGAACATGAACCTGGATATAGTTAACTTAGTTAGCTAGCATAGTTAAGTTAGACAAACATAAAGAAACAAAACCATGACACACAAACACAACTTATTCATTCATTCATTCATTCATTCATTTCTTACTTGCTTGTTCCCTAATTCGGGGTCACAGACCTATCCCCAGCGCACATGTGGAGAGAGCCAGGGGTACATCCTGGACAGATTGCCAGTCCATTGCAGGGCCACACATAGACGAACAACCACACACACAATTGGGTTCTGAAATTGTTTTGTCACCCACTGGAACTACTGACTACCAGTAATTCCCTTAATTATTTTTTTATCTTGGCTTGTTTGAGATATACCCAGGGTGTACCCCCGCCTCTCGCCCTATGTTAGCTGGGATAGGAGCAAGAGACCCCCGTGACCCCGAATTCGGGAATAAGCGGGTAAGAAGATGAATGAATGAATGAATGAATGAATGAATGAATG
>JAOTRA010000019.1:2840792-2863078 GCA_026260255.1 Pseudolaguvia tuberculata
AAGTCTAATGTGCGGATCATGGGTCCGCTGTGGCGACCCCGAACGGGAGCAGCCGAAGGACAAAGAAGAAGAAGAAAGAAAAATCACATTTGGGGTCACAAGGGTCTCTGAAAGGCGAAAGGAAGGAAAGGGTACACCCTGGACAGGTCACCATTCCATCACAGGGCCACACACTCACACCAATCAACCTAATGTACATGTTTTCAGACTGTAGGAGGAAATCTGTTCATCAAAACCGAATGTGTCGATCTGATATGTTCATTTAAAAAGAGTCGGCTCCTAAAAGAGTCGGCTCCTAAAAGAGTCGGCTCCTAAAAGAGTCGGCTCCTACAAGAATCGGCTCCTAAAAGAGTCGGCTCTATATGTTTACCTACAAGTTTCGGCAATCGATGTTGAGCTAATGTTTTAAATTTCAGCCTACCAAAAAGAGTCGTTTTATTAATAAAAAACAGTTATTTTAATACATCTGATGTAATTGAAGCCTGGATGTACTAAAGTACTTTTATTGTTAATTAATTAATGTTAATTAAACTGATCAGCTGGTATTTATTTATATATGTATTATTTATTTTATTAGAGTTTACCCCAGACACCGCTCACCTTTATTTCACCAACAACAGCCGCATTATGTGACGAGAAACCGTTTGTTCTTTACATATGACAGCAATACACGAGGTCTCACAAACCGGAAATACAACGTGAACGAATCCCGGTCAAATTCTAAGCAAGTACGCGAGTTTAAAACAATCTGACACGCCCTTTACATATAGATCACTACGCAATACAGTCAATCCATTTGCTATACAAAATGAGATACGCGTGTGTATAAGATACCGCGATAGTAGAAGGAACCATTTGAGCTCGTATATATTGTAAATTTGTAAATACGGATATACCATAATTAAATAGCTTTAGTTACATGGTTTGAGCATTTGCATAATACTTTAATTAGAATATACTTACACTTAATTACTGCAAGAAATTAAAAAAGTGTTTATAAAAAGAGTAGCCCCTGCTGTCTAGAGAACTTGGTTACGTCCGCGCCGCCCCAGGATTCTTCCAGAAAGCGCCGGCGAGGTGCACGCAGCCTCGTGTGGTATATATTCGTCTCAAGAGAAAATAAAGTACTTTTCTCTTAGCTTTGAATATTCCAGCGTTCATAATGTCCACTTTAGGAACGCTTGCCTTCGACGAATATGGACGACCTTTTATTATCATTAAAGACCAAGATAAAAAATTTCGTCTGAGTGGCCTTGAAGCGCTTAAGGTACTGTTCTACTTTGTAACATCCGGTTTGCCCATGTGGGGCCCTTCATCAAGTGTACTTTCCTAATGTAAAACAACAGCGGCTGCGCCTTATGTAGTTCACTATTTCTTCAAGTGGCTTTCTGATTGAGATACAGCCCAGTGTTCTGCTTGTAACCGGCTAGTTTAGCTGAAGTTCTTTTGATTTGATTTTATACATTTTTAGTTTTAAATAAATATCTATTTAAATAACATTAATTTAATTTTTATGGTTAATGTTTAGTATCTTTTACACCATTGAAATACAATTATTTGTTTATGTTGCTCGTTAGCTTAGCTTAACTAGCGGCGTGTTGCTGTTAGCATGCACCGCTTTTTACTCCGCGAGTAGTGATTAGCCATAGCGCATCCCTGTAAATCGATCATCGATCATTCTATTCATTTAATCGTTTTTTAAAATTTCAAAATAATACAAGTAGATTTATTTTTATCGTTTAGTTAATTAATTTGGATTAATATATATTCTATTGTTTATTCAATTCGTGCAAAGAAATGGTTTAAGCTCAACCAGGTATCTGATTGCGTCTCTATTTGTTTTATTTATTCAATTTATTAATTTTTTTATTACAGTCACACATCATGGCTGCAAAAGCGGTGGCCAACACCCTGAAGACCTCCCTAGGTCCAAATGGTATGACTCATGAATAAGTAATTAATAAGTTCATTAGTGATGATATTTACATTAGGAGTAACATGAATGGACAGGATTAGAAATTTAGTTTATTAGAGGGATGGCACATGTAAGATGTTTTGGAGAGTGTGAGAGAGGCTGGGTTAAGTTGGTTTAGACATGTGCAGAGGAGGGGCATACAGTATATTGGTAGCAGAATGCTGAGGATGGCGATGCCGGAAAAGAGGCAGACCAAAGAGGAGGAGGTTTATGGATGTGGTGAGGGAAGATATGCAGGTATTTGGGGTGAAAGAGACAGAGTAGTGTGGAGAAGGGTGAAACCTAATGGGTGCAGCTGAAAGGAGAAGAATGTCATTTTCATGGTAAATGGTCAATTTTAGGCTGTTGTTTTTTTTATTTAATTAATTAGTGATAAAACTTGGACATTCTATCCTACGTTTTCACCATTCTGTAGACGTCCTTATAATATTATTAATATAGACTTTTATGCATCTGAGCAATATGGGGTGAAGGACTGTACTCAGAGGCCAGGTAGTGCAAATTGATCTTCCAACGTCTTAACCACTGTGCCACCACTTCTCCAAGATTTGTACAACCTGGTCAAATTAATGCTCTGGTTTCGTAGGCCTTGATAAGATGATGGTGGATAAAGACGGAGAAGTAACAGTCACCAATGACGGCGCTACCATCCTTGGCATGATGGATGTAGAACACCAGATTGCCAAACTGATGGTGGAGCTCTCCAAGTCTCAAGATGATGAGATCGGTGATGGCACTACTGGGGTTGTTGGTGAGAACGTCCACAAGCAAGAGTTTACATTAAAAGGAAACAAAAATATTTTTCAGCTTCTGGTTTTTATAATTAGACTCCAGTTGAAAACCATTTAAAGCTGCATTCACTTTAGTTTGCACTTTTAGTCGACATGTGCTTCTTTGTTTTCCCCAAGGTCACTGGTTCCATTCTTGACTTGCTTGAGCATGGTTAAGGCTGACACTATTATTAAAGAATCGCATGATCACAATTCTTTGACCTAATTCCAATTGTTGAATTTGAATTGAGTGAGGGTGTAGTGGCAGGGTTTTCTAATGTGCCAAGTGCCACTTCGGTAATCCTACAATACCAGCAGCACAACTCATGTTCACAACCCAGAATGCAACAGCAGAGATCATTAATTACATTTCTTACTAAAATAATAAACACCACCAACAGAACACAAATAGACTTCCTCAGATTATTTATCTCTAATGAAAAGTTTACAGTTGAACATTAATAAGACAGAAATTGAAGCGATTTATAAAATGCTTGCTTGCTTTAATTAAAATTGTTATTAAAATAGGAATTAATAAATGATTGTTTATTTATGTATTAAATATAATATTAGCTAATTGTTTTAATTATTTAAAACACTTATTTGTTAAAGCCTGATTGAATCATGTTCTCTTGGTAGGGTCCATGTTTGTGTTACAGAACTGCTCTTTCTTTAGCTTTTTGAAACCTCTGGGTTTGTTGTTGTTTTTTTTTTTTTTTAGTTCTTGCTGGCGCTCTTCTGGAGCAGGCTGAGCAACTCTTGGATAAAGGGATCCACCCTATTCGCATTGCTGATGGCTACGACCAAGCTGCACGAATTGCTATCGAACACCTGGATAAGATCAGCGACAGCTTTCCTGTGGACACCAGCAACACAGAGCCGCTCGTTCAGACAGCCATGACGACGCTTGGCTCCAAAGTGTAATTTTACATTTGCTTTTGGTTTAAAATATAAACCGATGTAAATTTTATTTTAAGTTGTTGGATTTTTGTGTGAGTTCTTTGTTCTGCTTTATTTTCCAGGATTAACCGGTGCCACAGACAGATGGCGGAGATCGCTGTAAATGCCATTCTTACAGTGGCAGATATGGAGAGGAAGGATGTAGATTTCGAGCTCATCAAGATGGAAGGAAAGGTTGGAGGTAGACTCGAGGACACTCAGCTTATCAAAGGTGTCATTGTGGATAAAGAGTTCAGCCATCCTCAAATGCCCAAGGTATTTACAATAACTATAACGCATCTATTCGGCAAAGAAATAATTGCGATTGACTGTTTATTGTCTGTTCTGGGGCTTAAACTATTATGTGAAAAACAAAAAGCTCTAATTTGTGTATTAAAACTTGACTGAGAATATTTTATTAGAGATAAACAGTATTTAAAGAGAGCCACTAGTTGGCTGGAATTAAAGGAAGGAAGGGATCGGAACCTGGTTTGATTACTTTCATGGGGACAAGTTCAACTTGGATGAATTACTGGTGGCGCAAAAGGTTACGGTGTTATTTTACTAATCTGAAATTTAGAGTTTGATGCCCAGCACTGTTAAGTTGATCACTGCTGGCCCTGCAAGAAAATATAGTGGAAAGCAAACGTAGTATAACATACTAAAACAAGTAAGACAAGCAATCAATTAACACAAATACTAGCTGAATCTTTCTAATGAAAGCCTCACTTTATTTTTAGGTGTTAAAGGATACAAAGATTGCCATCCTGACATGCCCGTTTGAGCCGCCCAAGCCAAAAACCAAGCACAAGCTGGACGTGACCTCTGTGGAAGACTACAAAGCTCTGCAGAAATATGAGAAGGAGAAATTCCAGGAAATGATTCAGCAGGTCGGGTTGTCATTGTTTTTGCTCATATTTTCATGTATGCACATCATTGTGTCTAAATGTGATTGCTGTAGGTTGTACAATGTCCAAAAGTGTGTTAAAAGAAGTGGCATGGTGTAGTGCAGTCGTTCCCAGGTGGTGGGGGATGTGGTCCCTGACCCAGTAGAGGGCCTAGTGGTAAATAAATGTAATCTGCCACCAGGTCAAGGACAACGGTGCTAATCTTGCTATTTGCCAGTGGGGCTTTGACGACGAGGCAAATCACCTGCTGCTGCAGAAGGATCTGCCTGCTGTTCGATGGGTCGGAGGACCTGAAATTGAGGCAAGTTTCAAGATAAAGAAACTTTTATAACAGTTTTGTAAATCGTCTGTTCATAATGAAATTCTAATTAATGTAGCTGATTGCCATTGCCACCGGTGGCCGAATCGTGCCACGGTTTTGTGAGCTGACCCCAGAGAAATTGGGCACCGCTGGCCTGGTGCGTGAACTGTCCTTTGGCACAACTAAAGACCGCATGCTTATCATCGAGGAGTGCAGGAACTCCAGAGCTGTTACCATCTTTATCCGTGGAGGAAACAAGATGGTAAAGACTTTGATCTTCTCAGCAGTGACTGATGGTACATAATAAAAACAGGCTCTGAAGTTCTCAGTGTGTGGTACAATTTCTTTAGATTATCGAGGAGGCCAAAAGAGCTCTTCACGATGCCCTGTGTGTCATTCGAAACCTGGTTCGAGACAATCGCATCGTTTATGGAGGTGGTGCTTCAGAGATCTCCTGCGCTTTAGCAGTCAATGACGCTGCAGATAAGGTAGTGTTGGTAAAGACAGGTCATCCATGTAGTATCTACACTGGAATTTTTTTAACTCTGGATTTTCTCAACAGTGTCCCTCTTTAGAGCAGTACGCCATGCGGGCGTTCGCTGATGCTTTAGAAGTTATTCCCATGGCGTTGGCAGAGAACAGCGGGTTGAATCCCATCCAGACCATGACTGAGGTCAGAGCTCGGCAAGTTAAAGACAACAACACTGCGCTTGGAATCGACTGTCTGCGTCTGGCCACTAATGGTATGTAGAACATCTCTACTTTGAATTAATTAGACATGTTGCTAAATCACCGCTATATGCTGTGAATGGTTTCGATTCCCAGGACCACCAAATCCATCATACCACATATTTTAGTCGTCTTTAACTGGCCTGTGCTGATAAATGTCAGATGTTATGCCACCACACTGCCCCAATGCATAATTATTTAATAAACAAGATTTACTTTTTCTCCTCACAGATATGAAGCAGCAACATGTGATCGAAACCCTCATTGGAAAGAAACAGCAAATTTCTCTTGCCACTCAAGTAGTGAAGATGATCCTGAAGATTGATGACATTCGAAACCCTGGTGAATCTGAAGACTGAGCTAGCTCATCTGGAGCAGCCTGAATGCAGTGGCATTGTTTACTGTTATTTATCATTTCATACAGCACTCAGTCTCTGTGGAGAGCAGAAGTAACCAATAAAATTTTCAACAGTTTTTTGTTTCTTTCTTGTCAGGTTAAATGAGGGGGAAAAATAGTACAGGCAGGCTGGAATGGATGGAGAAACGTTACAGGAGTGATGTGTGTCTAACATTAGCTAGAGTCAAGAGAAAGCTGTAGAAGACTGGTGAGACCAGCTATGATGTAATGATTTAGAGACACTGAGGAAGAGACTGGGAGCAGAGCAGAAGCTGTTGAAGATCATCAGGTTAGATGTTTTAGGAGTCAGGTTGAGGTTTGGACATTAGATACCGATGGTGAATATATAAGTAGGTCTGTAGTCCATGTTCAGCAAATCTGCAAAAGGTGAATTATTGCATATAGCACGGTTATGCTGTACTGCTGATAACGTTTCTTTCAGGAACACTACAATCGTAAACCACTCCTAAAGATGGTGCCAAAACCCGGGATCATTCTAACTACCGTACCATTCAGTCACTCATCAGTTTGCCTGTTGTTTTTTTTTCACTATTTCAGGGTCACTGGGTTTGCTGGAGCCTATTCCAGTGCACATGGGGCAAGAAGCAGAGGTACAACCTGTACGGTTCACCAGTCCATCGCAGGGGCACACAAACAACCACTCACACACTTTCACTCATGGGCAATTTAAACTCACCAATCAACCTAATGTGTATGTTTTTGGATTATGGGAGGAAACCCACAGAAGCTCAGGGAGACCATTCTTCCCAGCCCAAGAATCAAGAATGGGACCTTCTTGTTGTGAGGAGACCGTGCTAACCACTAACTACAAATAACTTCTAAATCTACAACCTTTGTTGCTTTAAAATAACCCAGGGCTGCTTTTTAACTATGATTCTTGCTCTTAAACTTCCAATCGGATTTTTTTTTAAAAGGATTTAAATGAATCTGACAGGTTTTTTTTATTTTACATCTCTGTTTTGGGTAAAAATCAATTATTAGTTTAAAAGTAAACTTCAATCCCACATTTTTCCATCTAAAGTCGGGTTCGATATTGATTATAGTTACAGTTTGGCATTTGAAAGACGCTCTTATCCAGAGCAACTTACATTTGGTCTCTTTACAACTGAGCAATTGTAGGTTAAGAGAAGAAAAATGCTGAGGATGGAGGTGCTGGGCAGGAGGAAAAGAGGAAGACCAAAGAGAAGGTTTATGAATGTGGTGAGGGAAGATATGCAGGTAGTTTGGGTGAAAGGCAGATGTAGAAGACAGGGTAGTATGGAGAAGACTGATCCGCTGTGGCGACCCCTAACGGAAGCAGCCGAATTGAGAAGAACAAGGGACAGAAAAAAAAAATCATGGACTGTAATTTACACTAGGTGGCGACAGCGTTCACATGTCCGTATATTTATGAAGTTAATGGCAAATTCTTTGATTTTGTCATGGTATAAACGTAGTTCCTGCCGGTCCAGGTTTCATTGGCATGCACCTACTGCAAACAGAACTTTATAATTTTCAATGAGAGAAGAAAACAATGTTCTGCTCTTTCATTTCAGAGAATCACTGTTTTGGGTGTTTTCTTTCTTTGTCTTACGCAACGCACATGTTGCCATGTTTTCGTATAATAACATTTCCGTTATACTTCAATGGAAAACAACTTAATAGTGTTAAACGTTACACACAGTCAGAAAGAAAAGGCACCGCTGGGATTCGAACCCAGGATCTCCTGTTTACTAGACAGGCGCTTTAACCAACTAAGCCACGGCGCCATAGCGACTATTGCG
Source organism: Pseudolaguvia tuberculata (assembly GCA_026260255.1). Lineage (NCBI taxonomy): Eukaryota > Metazoa > Chordata > Actinopteri > Siluriformes > Sisoridae > Pseudolaguvia > Pseudolaguvia tuberculata. The sequence goes on from JAOTRA010000019.1 coordinate 2,848,596, forward strand.
CGTTTATTGGCCACGTGAGTTTATTCACAAAAACAACAAAAATACATTTAATATAATTTGATAGGTTCTCTAACAAATAAAAGAAAACTCGATTTATCTCCCCATACTTGCCTGGGTTTCTCCGGGTACTCGGTTTTCTTTCCACGTACCAAAAACATGTACATTAAGTTTGATTAGTGATTGCCCATGTTTATCTATGTGTGGCCCTGTGATGGACTGGTGACCTGTCCAGGATGTACCCCTGCCTCTCGCCCTATGGGCGCTGGGATAGGCACCAGCAAACCTCCATGACACTGAATTAAATGAGCGGGTAAGAAGATGAATGAATGTGAATGCACACATAAACAAAGCCGCTATTATTTTTTTATATTTCCATCTGACGCAAACGGACGAATGACGCAGAAAATGTAAATCTATTTATCTACCCCTCCACCCACTCTACTGTCTGTCTGCCTATCTAACCACACACCTATCTATCTATTTATCTATCTATCTACTAATCTACTGTCTGCCTATCTAACCACACACCCATCTATCTATCTAACTACCTATCCCTCCACCCATCTACTGTCTGCCTATCTAAGCACACGCCCATCTATCTAACCCTTCACCCATCTATTGTCTATCCCTCCACCCATCTAATGTGTCTGCCTATCTAACCCCACATCTATCTACCCCTCCACCCATCTATTGTATCTTATTTAATGTTTACTCCATTTTTCTCTTTGAAATATTACCAACTTACCCACCCATTTATCTATCTATCTATCTATCTATCTATCTATCTATCTATCATTAATATTGTGTGTTTGTGTTTATTAGTTCTGTTTTAGTCTGAATGTTGAAAACAAACCTTACTTTAACATTCTAAAAACATATTTGTGATTTTATTGATTTAATAGAACATCTGTACTAAAACCTAAACAAGAATATTAGTCAAAAGTTCTGAAGGTTTTGTGGTCTAATTCCATCTTCTGTTCTTGTGCACAATAAAACAGATATGGTCATTTCTTTTATTAAAAACAAAAAGGTTTTATTAATAAAATTTAATAATAAGACATTTTAAAAAATGTATTTTAATTATTAGCCAAGCCACAAAGCAGTTAACAGATTTAATATTGACACGGTTTTTAGCTTCCTCTACCACAAAACCATTAAAAATCCATTCTTAAAAAAAACACAAAAGAATAATTATTCTAAAAACAAACCAAAGTGATTATATATTGATATAATTTTACTGTAAAATACTGATCAGAACATGAAGCCACACTAAAACGGATAGTTTGTCTTGGTACTGCTTTTGCATAAAAACTGTGACTCTTGTATTACAAATCAAACCGATTCCATAATCAAAGCGTATTAATACACTGTACGGTCGAAAGTTCTTAAACACATAATCGTCATACTTTTTAAAGTAGGAATAGTTTCTGTTAACGTTGCCTGGAGCATCCCGCCATTCTGATGGATCCCAGGAGAGGTTCTGTACTGACCAATAATGTTCTTCCACTCCGATTTTACTAAACCAGATCTTTATGGATCTCTCACAGACCCCAACTGTACCGGAATATTGCAGGAGGGGGGGGGGGGTGTCTGCCGGAGTCTATCCCATCTCGTTAAAGGGCAAAAGACAGGAAGGGTACACCCTCGGCAATTTTTAAAATTGGTGTTTGTTTTACTCTTTGGCAACCTGCTATGGTAAAAGAGGACATAAAATCTTTTTGGACCCTTTAACATAAATTCTGGGTCCAATCATGGTGTCCATAAAGTAACATAAGGTCCAATAAATTGAATAATATTCATCTGAACCGGATAGCACAGCCCTACAATTAAAAATTCATCCTGCAGCAATCACATCAACGATTAGAACCAGATCCAACAGCAGTCATCCATGACCACACCGCCACCTTTTCTTCACCACTAGAACAATCCAGATCAACAGCAGTTCTGTTCCTTGTCTTGACTTGTCTCTTCCACAGATTTTGGTAAAGACGTTGCCTCCTCCTCCTCCTCCTTCTGTTCACAGGATGTTGTTTCAGATTTTTTCTCTTTGTTTTTAGCCTTTTTTAATTTTTGTTTTGCCCTCCTTTCTCTTACAACTCCGGTAGACCACATGTAATTACTCTGCTGAAGCCTTCGCTTGATTGTTGACTCGGACACAGATACCCCTACCTCCTCCAGGGTGTTTTTAATTTGGCCGACTGTTGTAAAGGGGTTTTTCTTAACCAGGGAAAGGATTCTCCGATCGTCCCCTTCTGTAGTTTTTCGTGGTCTACCGGACCGATGGTTGTTCATCAGGTCACCGGTATGTTCTGCCTTCTTGAGGATGGACCAAATAGTAGATTTGGCCACGCCTAGTGTGTTGGCTATGGCTCGTATGGATTTGTTTTCATTTTTAAGCTTAATAATAGATTGTTTCACTGGCAGTGAGAGCTCTTTGGACTTCATACTGAACCTTAACAAGCAACCAAGTCTATTTCGATGTTTTAGGAAGGTGTAACGTAAAATCTTTGTTCCCAAGTCAAATAGGGTGTAGTGCTTCAGTCATGTGGTAAACTAAAGTTTCCCCCAACAACTGCAGCATGAATCTAGACACCAAACAGGTCACCTTATCAACAATGTTAGGGTAAGTGCATCACAAAAAAAGAATTAAACAAGATTCGACAAGCAGATTTCCACCTTATTCATTTCACATGTACTTATTGAACCAGTTAATCATGTCCTCCCGTGCCTCTTGAATCAGTGGGCTGTCTGTCGGATTGATGTCTTCTCGTTTACGATGCACAAATCCGTGAGTCTGATTAGGGTAAACCTTGACTTTGAAGTCTACGGTGCACTTTTTCTTCAGTTTTGCCTCAAGGGTTTTTACCTTGGGTAAAATATAAAAAAAAGAATATACTGTACATATTATATACACATACACTTAAGCTATAGATTGTAATAACCAGTTTATAAGTCCTTACTTATAAAGTTTTTCTTACCTGATCCAGTGGAATCACTGTGTCGTTCTCACCAAAGATAAAGAGCGTAGGATTTTTGAGTTCGTAGCGATCCTCACGTTCTCTGACAATCCCTATAAAAATGTTACTTTGGTGAGCATGTTAATAAGTTAACTAGGTTACACATTACAGATTACTTTCTTTACTGCTCTGAATATTTCTGTCTACCGTGTTGCCGTGTTTCTCATGTTTTGAGAATGTTAAACAGACTGACATGGGCTGTTTGGCTTAGAAATCCTTCAGCGGTCAATCGGATGTCTTTCCGTTGATGTGTTCATTTAAATATTTACCGTAGACTGAGACTGCAGCCTTGATTTCCGGATACTGCAGAGCGATGTAGTGTGTAGCCACACCTCCCCAACAGAACCCTACAACACCAATCCTTTTAGCTCCACTTTGTTCTTTGAGGTATTTTAAAACCACATCCACCTCCCTAGACAAATAAAATAGATGCATAATGTATTAATTAATGGCTTAATTGATAATGTGACAAACAAGGTGTAGGTTGAAATTTATATCATTATGCTGTCACATTCAACAAACCAGACAAGTGTTATAAGTTATACAGCCCTTTAAGCACCCTGACCCTCCAGGACCGAGATTGCCCATCTCTTGTATAAAGTTTACATTTGAAGGCATGCCAACGATTATAAAACGTTATAAATAATGATTAACTTGTTAACGTTGGTGGGTTTTTTGTTCTCCAGCCACTCCTGAAATGTTGACCAGTCACTTGAAGGATTCCACGGTTCCGTTCCAAGAAAGAAGTCTGGGCAAATTGTACTGTGATAAGGTGGAGGGAAAAAACCCAAAAAAACAAACAAGTTCAAACACATTAAAAAAGCAGCATAAAAACTCATTCCAGCCAAATCAATTAAAATAATTAAACTTTATTCTGATACATCCTTCAAAAATGCTAAATTTTCCACCATTGGCTACTATTGGATTATTAATTTGGCATGAAAAAATGAATTTATTACACATATCCGTTTGAAGCGAGCATGTCAGCCATGTATCGTGTATTGGGCAGCTGCCATCCATAAATGTCCTGAATTACAATGATGGCTTTGTGTGTGTCTGCGTTAGGTTTCACCAGGTAAGCTTTAACGTGCTCAATCTGAACCTCTTCGCCAACACTGCCATATTCCATCCTGTCCCCAATGTCACAAGCACACGGTCTGGCTTCATTTGCCATCTAAAAATTGAAATATGTTTTTGTATAGTATATTACAAAAATACCTGGTTGTGCTATAGCATATACAGAAATTAAATACATTTACATAGAGAAAAATCTGTTGTGTGTGTGTGTGTGTGTAATCTTTCTGCTCATTTGTTATAAGGTTATCCATTGCACACCACACCTAAATAATAATAATAACTACCATATATTCAAAATTTCAATAAGGCAGCTATGGACATCAGACCACCACAAACAATTTAAAGCCAAGATTCCAAGTTGCAAGCAGATAATTTTATTCAAAACACATTCATATGCTGTAGGCTTAATCGTCCCTCAGTGGAACCAAGAAATCTGAACCTGTTCCAGGACAACGATTGCACAAAGCCCTCTGAGCTCCATATAGATCGAGTGCCAACTCTGCGATAGGCCTCCACATCCATCGACAATTCCCCAACAGTTATGATCCCAAATCTTTGTGGAAGGCCTTCCTGGAAAAGGAGAGGTTATTGAAACCGCAAAGATAGGGGTGGGGCAGAGGGTAGGATCTAGTGGCTGTAATGGGAATAGAATTTTCAACAATATGTATGAATGTAATTGGTCATCTGTTGATAATGGAACAAAAATTAAACCAACCATTTTCAAATAACCCAAGTTATAAACTTATAGACGCAACTTCTGACCCACTTACTCTCTAATTCTGGGTCACAGGGGTCTGCTGGAGCCTATCCCAGTGCACGTGGAGCAAAAGGCATGGGTACACACTAGACAGGTCACTGGTCCAACAAAGGCATATAGACAATCTCTCACACACACACACACACACACACACGCGCGCGCGCACACACACACACACTTAGTCAAATGGGCAATGTAGAAATCACCAATAAACCAAGAATACATCACTTAAGCAACTGTAAAGGTGTGTTAAACCCTTTGGTATCTACCACAGAGAACCATCACAAGTTCTTGCCAACAAAACCGCCGCCAACTGAGTGATTCACTTCCCCCTTTCTTTAGAATCCGGTGGAATCATTGCCCCAGAGTGTATTTTAACAATAGATGATGGTTTGATGTCCATATTTGTTCTAATTCTCCAGCATCCCATCCCTGCATCAGTCAGTGTCTTATGGAACAGAGTAAACAGAATAACAGACTTGCTCAATTAGTGTGCATAAATGCATTTCCCCTCTGGGTTTGCCAAAGTTTGGTGAGAGTGCATGTTTACAGGGGTGCGAGACTGAATAAAAAGTTCTGAATAAACCCGTTCAGGACATTTTTCACTGCTTTTGATCTTTATTGTGTTAAATTCAAGTGTTTCGGTGAAGCTGTGACGAACGCTTGCTTATGCGACCTGTTTCGCGCATGCGCAGTATTGCTCCGTCGCGCTCTATTATGAACTGCGAATCGATTCTCGACATGAATCAGCTCAGGAATCATTAAATAATCGCGACGCTTCGACGAAGACAAAACTGTCTGCAAAGATTTTCTGCCTGAGATAGTAAAGAAAAAAAAGTGTAATTATCATTACAATAACAAATCGTTGTTTTAAAATATAAATATTTTTCTAAAACATTTGATTTGTCAAGTTTAGCCATCAATTCAACTTTTATTGTTGAAATAAACTAAATATATACTTTATAAGACCATTTTTCCTAAATAACATTAGTAATTAAGCTGTTTAATTAATAACCACGGTATAAAACGGTAGACTGAATAAACACCACAGTCCTTTTCTCGGGCCATACACGAGCCCGTGGCAGCCATCTTGTGTAGGCTTAACGCATCCAGCCGTTATAATCAGCACCAAATCCGAACGGAGAATACAAATAAATTTACCTCAGTATTTTATCAAACAATTACTCTCGTTAAAATAATCCATTTAGTAACCCTGTTCATCGAATAGAGCTTTTTCTCAAACACCGTCAAACTTGCGCTTTTTTTCTGGGGTTTTTTTTTTAGCGCTCGGCGTTTGTGTGCACATATTTAGGATACGTGCCGAAGCACATATTTAGGATATTCGTTTTACTTACCGTGTTTCTAACACCAAAAACGATTAAAGTGAATTTTAAAAACGAAGGTCGAAGAAGGAAAAAATACTCTTTAATCTAAATATGGCGCCTTTAGAGACGCCCTCTGAGAACAGTTTGATTCTGGGTGGATTTTTTCCACGGAGTGGGCGGGGCTAAGAGCAGACCAGACTATTAATTATAGTTATGGTTGGAGAAGAAAACACATCAGTTGTAATCTTAACACACACACACACACACACACACACACACACACAAAAGCGCGCGCGTGTATTTTCGATTAACTCCACACATTTCTATCTAAACCAGTTTTAGAAGAAATTCTTCGAGCTGTAAAGATCTCTGTAGTAGAATTAAACTGCAATATGCAGTACTAACACTAGATGGCGAATGACTCAAGTAAACCATTCATTCATTTTCTTACCCGCTTATTCCCTAATTCGAGGTCACATGGGTTCGCTGCAGCCTAACGATTCTAATAGGCAACGTAGTTGAGTTTTATTTGTTAGCTAAAATGCTAAATAATTCAATTACATTTACAACATTTGGCAGATACCCTTAATCAGAGTGACTTACAACTTAGCAATTTGGGGTTAAGGGCTCTTTCTCACAGTGGTGGCTTGGTGGTGCTGGGAATCAAACCCTTCTACTAGTCCAACACCTTAACCACCAATTTCCCTATTCATCTTCTATATCTGTTTGTTCCCTAAACAGGAATGGGATGCGAGTCTGCTAGAGTCTATCCCAGCTCTCTGAAAGTCAAAAAGCAGGAGGGGAAAACTCTGAGCAGATCCACATCATACACATGGGCATTCTAGAATCACCAATCAACCTAACACAGATGTCTTTAGACTGTGGAAAGAAACCGGAGAACCCAGATTAAACCTTCTTACCATGTGGCCAAGCTTGGTCCGTATGTGGTTCCAACAGTTTCACACTGTTGTCTAGAATGTTTGTTGTATGCTGTAGCATTACATTATTCCTTCAACACAAAGTCCTGATCTTACCACCACTGAACCTCTTTGGGATGAACTGGAATGGCAACTGCACCCTAGACCACGATACCTGACCTTAGTGTCTGATCTCACTAATACTGTTGGAGCTGAATTCAAGCACGACATTTTACTAGAAGACTGGAGCTTCAATAGCAAAATAGAAAACAAATCTGGTGGAAGATTTATAAAATCACATGTGTTTGTGCTGCTCAAATGACCACCAATTTTAAGCAGTATATTGCATCTGAAACACAAGATATGATTTGTGTTGGGGAAAAGGAAACTAATACATTCACTCACTCATCTTACCCGCTTATTCTCTAATTTGGGCGAGAGGCAGGGGTACACCCGGGACAGGTTACCAGTCCATTGCAGGGCGCACACAGACAAACAACCAGTCACAAACACACACTCACTCCTCTGGGCAGTTTGGAATCACCAATTAACCTAATGTACATTGATTGGAAACCGGAGTACCCGGAGGAAACCCATGCAAGCGCAGGGAGAACATGCAAACTCCACACAAAAAGACCTTGATGCAGGAATTGAACCCGGAACTTTCTTGTTGTGAGGCAGTTGTGCTAACCCCTACACCACCAAGCCGCCGGAAAAAGAAAACTTGCAAGGATATTCAAAAGGAAAGAGGAAGTGAAAAAAATCAACACTGGAAAAAACAACAACTGAACAATATGAACATTTATTTCAGGAAAGAAATGAGAAAGTCCCCAAATAGCAATAAATTATCAGATCACAGTTAATATGTCAGTAATCTGATATACAGTTTAAATACAGGGCTACCATTTGGTGGATTTGTTTATTCGGATTATTTCACAAAGGGATATATGGGACAAGGACAAATCTAATTTAAATAAAACCCTTTGTTTTATGCTTTAAACTGCACAGCAGAAACCCTTTCAGCCCCCACCCCACCCGACCACCCCCCCAGTTATGTGTCTATATGTACATGACACTTGAGGCTAATTGAAGAGGGGCATCGAGACAGACACATAGGTGAGTATTTGAGGAAGTTCAAACTGGTATATCAGTACAAAGCCAATGACTCTCGGTTGGAGGTAAGACAAAAGGTAGGTGTGTACCGATATAAAAATATTTTTATTTAGTTTTACAAAAGTTTCTTATGTATATAATTATATGTATGTTAACGTTACTATTATGGAATTTGGAGTAGAAATAAGCTGCCTTCTCATAAGGATGGTGCTCAATTAGCAACTACCCAGACAGCCTCCACTTTTGAGGTATTTAAAATGATAATCGATGATTGGTGCATGCTTGAAAGAAAGCAAAATAAAGAAACAAAGTCAGTGTTATCACATGAACCGCAGCCCACTTGGCAATACAAATAGGTCAAATGGGTAGCTGAACAAAACAAAATATTTGGGTAGAATTCATACATCTTCTCTACCTTCTCTTCTGGACAGGTCACCAGTTCATCACAGGGTCACCAACACCCTCACACAATTTAGAACCAATAACTAACATACATTTTTGGACTGTGGGAGAAAACTAGAGAAAGCAGAGGAAACCTGCACGTGCACAGAAAAGCCCCTGTCTGGGAATCGAATTCAGGACCTTCTTGCTTTGAAGCAACAGCACTAACCAATAAAAGCCATCATCGGGTACAACTGATAAATAGATTCATACGTAGAGAACAATCATTTATTTTCATTTCTGCTTTTCACCAGACCTTTTCTAGAGCCACTTGCTTTTATCGAAATGTTTCCAAACAGCTGAGGGTTAAGAGTCTTGTGGCCCAACAGTGAAATAAACCTATCATTATCCAATCAGCAGTCCAACACCTTAGGATCTGGAGCTACCACTTTTTTTGAAATCACTATTTTCATCATTTTCTGTCATTCTTTAATTATTACAAAATGTGTTTATGTAAAAAAAATACTGTTTCAAAATAAGTTTATAATCTTAACATCTATTTTTTGGCATGACCCCATTAACCCTTCCAACAAAATGAAGAACAAGCATATTTAAGCTTTAGCCCCTTCCTCATGAAACAATATGGCAAAAAAAAGAAAACCTAAAAACAGCAGCTGGTTTGTCAAGTCTATAACAATAATAATTAATAAATAAAATGATGTTAGTGTTAGTATACTGTTATATAATCTGGCAGCAAGTTAAAAAGAAGTTGAAATTGACATGTATATACTTGGTGATTCCAACTTGATACGAGAGGATTGGTGGCCTGCAGAGTTCAACTCCAACTTTATATCATTTATCAAGTTTCAACAATATACCACTATACAAAGATCTTGATTAGTTGCTTCAGGTTTGTTTGATGAGGGTTGGAGCTAAACTCTGCAGAACATCCCGAGCCTCCAGGGCAGAGTTGGGACCGCACTTCTCTATATGGCTAAAAGTTTGTTGAACACCTGACCAGCACACCCAAATATGTGTCTTCAACAAACCGCTGTCTTATTTAATGGGCAATCTTGTCTCTGGAGGGCCTGCAGATCTTCGCTCCAATTTGCATCAAGATCTTGATTAATTGGTTCAGGTGTGTTTTGATTAAAAGGGTTGGAATTCAACTCTGTGGGACACCGGCCATTCGAGAACGATATTAACCACACCAGTCTTGTACAAGTATGTTGTGAAGTAAATTAGGAATAAATTATTCCAAAAGGAACCAAGAGTCCAAAACATTTTAAGCAGGACAACAGCGCTGTGCACTCAGAGCTCAATGTTGTAACAAGTTTGGCATCCAAGAACTCGAGTGTCCTGCACAGGAGCCCTGACCTCAATGAACCCAATGGTATACCACCTGCACGTTCTTTAAATAGGTAACAGCGAGACTGAATCTGGTATGTGTGTTCTAGAAGAAGTGTTCAGGTGTCTCAATACCTTCGGCCATATTTAAATATGTCATTTACCTGAACTTTTACTCAGTAGTGGAGGACCAGTGTTATTGCCTAACATTAAAAGAAAACTTTTCCTAGTGCAAATGTAAGTCACATAACAGGTTTGTGCCACAAATTCTAAACCTTCTAAAAAGGTTATTATGTGACATCAGGACTCTGAATATTTTAAGCCTAACAAAAGGATTGTGTGTGTGTGTGTGTGTGTGTGTGTGTTACATTACAATGTCCTTTTTTACACCATTGTACATTAGTGCAGCAAATTGCATCAGAATTGAAAAAAAGGTTAGAGAAGCATGTGTGCATCTGTATGTGGATGTGTGTGTACACATACAAAACTTCCTCAAACATCGTTAAACCACACAACAGGGGGAAAGGACCATTTCACGCTAAACAATTTGGTGAAAACGCATTGTACTGTTATTGTACAGGACATTACAGTTACACAACAGACCCACATATTATTGTAATATGCACAAACATAGTCCACAGAAATGGTTCCGTCTTCCATAAATGAGAAAGCTAAAAAAAAATTTGGGGGGGTGGGAAGCTTTAACAGTTTCACCAGCAGTATTAACTAAACCCTCCCTTGTCAGCCCTTCACCTTAACTGTTCCCAGCTTCTATCTATAAAGTATGAAGGTTTTTGTTCTTAAATAGGCCTACTGTTGAAAAGTGAACTCTGTATATGAAGACTACTTTTGTAAACTGTCATTTTGGATCAGAGAACCTCAGCTGCAGCGCTTCATGTGTTCCAGTACATATTCTGGAAAGTGCAAGCTGCACACCTGCAAGCCATCCAGTTTGCAAGGCATTCTGGGATACTCATCCTCTTTCCACTTGTTCTCCTCAGGGTCGAACGTCAGTATAGAGTCACTGTAATGGCCATTGTAGCACAATCCACCCAGCACCATGATTTGTTTGTCTAGGACTGCCACCCCATGCCCACTTCGTCCAATTGGCATAGAAGCAAGGATAGTCCATTCGTCCGTTTCTGGATTGTACACTTCAGTTGAAGGGCACCCTTGAGATTCGAAAGATGCCCTCAGAATTACACAAACTCCTCCAAACACGTAAAGTTTTCCATTATAGGAGATCATCTTATGAAAACAACGTGCATAGTTCATCTTAGACTTGTTCTCCCAGCAGTTAGTGAGAATGGGATTGCGCCGTGTGCGGTGTTCAGATGTTCCCTCTCGGTCGGGATCAAACACGCACACTTGTTTAGAGGTGGAGGACGAAGTGATACCACCAGTGATATAGAGTTTTCCGTTTAACACTGTGCCCTCATGGCCATATTTGTTAACTGGATACGGATCCACAAACTCCCACTTATCCTCTGCGATGTCATAGCGCTCTGTCGAGTAAAACGTCTCATCCCGCGTCCGTCCTGCCACAGCATAGATAAACTTACCAATCACACCAACAGCAAATTCTGACCTGGGGACCGACATGTCTGCCATCCGGAGCCAGGAATTCTGCCTCGGATCATAACGGTAAACCTTGGATGATGCGTGAAACTCCCCATCTGGTCCAAGCTCCTCACCTCCCAGCAGAAAAGCAAAATTGTTGACTATCGCCAAACAATCAGGTCGTAGAGGGACTTGTGGACCTTCCAGCTCCCACCAAACTTTGGGCCGATGCAGGAGGAGGATTTTGCTGTTGACCATGCTGTGACCGATCATCCCTCTGAACACAGAAGTCTGAGGCCGAACAGATCGGATCCGGTTGGACTTTGTTTCGGCAAGTGGCTGTTCATTCACAGCATGAAAGTAGTTGAGTGCCTGGTCCACTTCCTGCCTCAGCTGACGGGAGTAGCGATAGAACTCTGAGGTCTTCACCTAGGGAACAAGAATAATTTATTAAAACACGGCTATGACACAGCAGGGATGCATCAATAACATTTTTTGACGAAGGATGAGTACAAAGTGTTTATTCCTGGTACTGGTACAAATACCCGTAAGTCTTTGACTCTTGGATTAGTTAGCATTCTCTCTTGTCATGCAATTGTTTTTAGTACAGATGTACAGAAATTTATTAGTCATTTATATTGATAATTATATTTTTGGAAAAAACATTTCTTAATATTTCCACACAGCTGAGCAACCCAGCCATTAGGGTTGCACAAGCCAGTGCATTCTTAGTGCCGGTCCCAAGCCCGGATAAAAGGGGAGTAAAACTGTGGCAAATTAAATATACTGATCACTAATAAAAGTCTCATACTGGATCGGTCGTGGCCCGGGTTAACAACGACCGTCACATGTACTGTTAGCCAAAAGGGTACCTGTGGAAAATGGGCTACTGTTGGCCAAAGGAGGAGAAGGAAGACATCTACAGAGACGGCAGGTGAAGGAGAAGTGTAGGAGAGTGGAGGTTAGCGTGGATACTTTAAATGTTGATAATATGGTAAAAGGAGAGTTAGCTGACATGATGGAGCGTAGAAAGGTGGATATGTTGTGTGTTCAAAAGACCAGGTGGAAAGGCCGTAAGGCCAGGAACATTGGTGGTGGATTTAAACTGTTTTATCATGGTGTAGATGGAAAGAGAAATAGTGTAGGTGTAATTCTGAAGTACATTGAGACTGTAATGGAGTTGAAGAAAGTTTCTGATAGGGTGAAGAAAAATGAAACTGGAAAATAGGTGCGTGATGGTAAATATCATCAGTGCTTATGCGCCACAAGTAGGTTGTGAGATGGAGGAAAAGGAAAGATTCTGGAGTGAGTTAGATGAAGTGGTTAAGAGTGTAGCTAGGCTTGAAAGATTGGTGATAGGAGCAGACTTCAATGGTCATGTTGATGAAGGGGGCAGAGGTGATGAGGATGTGATGGCTAGGTATGGCTTTAAAGAGAGGAATGTGGAAGGGCAGATGGTGGTAGATTATTCTTAAAGGATGGAGATGGCAGTGGTTAACATGTATTTTAAGAAGAAGGAAGAGCATAGGGTGAAATATAAGAGTGGAAGAAGTTGCACACAGGTGGAATATATTTTGTGCAGGAGATGTAACCTGAAAGAAATTGGAGACTGTAAGGTGGTGGCAGGTGATAGTGTAGCTAAACAACGTTGAATGGTTGTCTGTAGGATATCTTTGGAGTTTAGGAAGAGGACAGAAAAGAGAATAAAATGGTGGAAGCTAAAAGAGGAAGACTAGTGTGAGATTCTGGGAGGAGGTCAGTCAGGGTCTTGGTGATGGTGAAGAGTTGTTGAATGATTGGGCAATGACTGCAGAAGTGATACAAGTGATAGGAATGTACTTGGTGTGACATCTGGAAGGAGAAAGAAAGACAAAAGAGAAATGTTGGAAAGTATAAGGAGAAAGAGGTTGCGAAACAGAATTTGGATCGGCCGAGAGATGAGAAAAGTAGTATAAGGAGGAGTAAAAGGAGATAAGAGATGAGGCAGCAGGTGAAGAGAGAGGTGGCAAAAGCTAAGGAAAAGGCGTATGAGAAGTTGGACACTAAGGAGGGACAGAGATGGGAAGGATGTACTGCAAGTTAGAGCAATAAAGAAAACAGATGGAAATGTTTTGGCTAGTGAGGAGTGTTGAGAAGTTGGATAGAGTATTTTGAATAGTTGATGAATGAGGAGAACGAGAGAGAGAGAAGGTTGGGTGATGTGGAGACGGTGGAGCAGGAAGTGAATAGGATTAGTAAGGCAGAAGTGAGAGCAGCTATTAAGAGGATGAAGAGTGGAAAGGCAGTTGGACCAGATGACATTCCAGTAGAAGCATGGAGATGTTTAGGAGAGATGGCAGTGGAGTTTGACTGAATTTTTAACAGGATTCTGGAAGGTGAGAGGATACCTGAGGAGAAGGAATGTTCTGGTACCGATTTTTAAGAATAAGGGAGATATGCAGACGTGCAATAACTACAGGGTAATAAAGTTGATCAGTCACACCATGATGTTATGGGAAAGAGTAGTGGAAGCTAGGCTGAGGGAAGTGTCCATCTGTGAGCAACAGTATGGTTTCATGCCAAGGATCTGGAGAAAGCGTACAACAGGGTTCTGAAAGAGGAGTTGTGGTATTGCATGAGGAAGTCAGGCGTAGCAGAGAAGTATGTGAGGGTGCTGCAGGACATGTATGAGGATAGTGTGACAGCAGTGAGGTAGGAATGTTGGACTGGTCCAAGGTGAAGGTGGGATTGCATAAATGATCGGCTCTGAGCCCTTTCTTGGTTGCAGTGGTGATGGACAGATTGACAGATGAGGTCAGGCGGGGTCTCCATGGACGATGATGTTTGCAGTGAGAATAAGGTTGATAAGAATCTGGAAAGGTGGAGGTACACACTGGAGAGAAGGGGAATGAAAGTCAGTAGGAGTAAGACAGTACAGTTACAGTTACAGTTAGTCATTTAGCAGACGCTCTTATCCAGAGCGACTTACATTTGGTCTCTTTTTACAACT
>JAOTRA010000019.1:2879401-2895576 GCA_026260255.1 Pseudolaguvia tuberculata
GGCGACCCCTAACTGGAGCAGCCGAAAGGAGAAGTCGTAGTCGTCTGTCAACCATGTTTCTCCACCCAATTCTTCACCTCACTTCTACTGTACACTTCTAATTATACGTATAATCTATACATTTATTTGGTGGTAGTAAAAGGTTTACTGTTTTTACCACAGGAACTATTGGCCATGTCGCTCATGGGAAGTCGACGGTGGTGAAGGCTATTTCTGGTGTCCACACTGTCCGATTTAAGAATGAGCTCGAAAGAAACATTACTATCAAGTTGGGTTATGCCAATGCTAAGGTAAGAAAACATTCCCACAAACTTCTACCTGATTTATAAAATTAAAAGGAAAGCATGACGGAAACAATGGGAAGGATATGGAAAGGAAAGTGACAAGCACAAAAAAAAGCAGGTAGCAAATAAATTTGGTAACATGGTCTGGGAAAACTGAGGTTCCATCAATATGCTACAGTTTCGTTTTTGAGGTAATAATAGCTCAACAAAGGTTCCTCCTCCTTTTCTGTCAGGTGTATAAGCTGGACGACCCAAGCTGCCCGAGGCCTGAGTGTTACAGGTCGTGTGGTAGCAGCACTCCTGATGAGTTTCCTACAGACATTCCTGGCACGAAAGGCAACTTCAAACTCGTCAGGTGATCGGATAATCTAATGTAGATCACTATTTCAGTGAAAACATTACATCAGCATTTAATTAGTTCTTTAAATGTTTCTAGTAAACCTGTGTGGGAGAGGGTTTCCCCATAATAAATACTTTTTCCAGTTCCTCCAGGATTTCGCAAGCTTTTACCACAGTTTTCCTTAAAAACAAAAAAAACCACGAATGATTCATGTTGCAATAAAAACGGCTAGATTAGGTTAAAAAAAAAAACCTGTGGTATAAAACAGTTTACTTTTGTGGAGAACATCTGGAAATTTACTGTGCACAGTAATTCTACTTGGTAATTAATTCTGGTTGTTTTCAAGTCGAGAACATTGATAGGAGCATTCAATTGAGTAAATGACATTTAATTCTAATCAATTAATAATTTTTCTTGCCCATTCTTAGGAAAGGTGAACTTTATTGGCTCTTATTTTCTCTGCAGAAGAGAATAGATGGCAGCCTGACTGACTTAACTTTATTTCTCTTTTTTGTTATCTCATTAGACATGTGTCCTTTGTCGATTGTCCGGGGCACGACATTTTGATGGCCACCATGCTGAACGGTGCCGCCGTGATGGACGCTGCACTCCTTCTAATTGGTGGGTGTCTCGAAAATGGCGATGTTTAATTTGTTTGCATAACTCTGGTGTATTCATCTTGGCTGTTCTATCGTTTTAGCTGGTAACGAGTCATGCCCCCAGCCTCAGACTTCAGAACATCTGGCTGCTATCGAGATCATGAAGTTAAAGCACATCCTGATCCTGCAAAATAAAATCGATCTTGTGAAAGAAAGTCAAGCCAAAGAACAGTACGAGCAGATCCTGGGGTTTGTGCAGGGTGAGTTACAACTCGGTCATTACATTACAGTATGAAGTAGTTAAATTCTTTTAAAATAAACCAGGTTTTTTACGAGTGTACAATTATTTTAATGGAATGATAACGCAGTTTACAAGCTTGGGGGTTATGGGGGCTAGGAGAAGCAATGCCTATTGAGACATGCTAAAGGCACAAAGCAACAGTCTTCTGCTGTTGAAGATGCATCAGCATCCAACTGAGGTTATACTTAGTTCTAATATTTAAAAAAAAATCAGCTCTCATCCCCATTACAGAGCCGCCATTTTTAATTAACGATGACTGGTAAATTAACAGATGAAATTTGTTGGTCAATGGAAGAGATATTGGTTTACTGATATATGGTTAGGACATGTGGTGAGGGCAGATATGCAGGTAGTTGGATTAAAAGAGGCAAATGTAGAGGAAAGGGTAGTATGGAGAAGAGCAATGCGCTGTAGCAACCCCTAACGGGAGCAGACGAAAAAAGAAGGTTGATAGAAGAGATTGACGTTCAGGTCTAAGTCTAACTAGAAAGTAGCAAGAACAAAAACGTGTATATGAGGAAATAGTAGAGAATTGGCAACCAGATTTGCCATATCTGTTCAAGTGGATAAAAAAAAATTATACAATGAATAAAAAAGATACGGTAACGGTAATATTTTTGAACTTGTATTTATTGTGGTTTTAAAAAAAAATTTGTTTGACAGGCACAGTCGCAGAAGGTGCACCAATCATCCCAATCTCGGCGCAGTTGAAGTACAACATTGAGGTTGTGTGTGAATACATTGTAAATAAGATCCCGGTACCTATTCGGGATTTTACCTCTGAGCCTAGGCTAATCGGTAAACACTGGTTCTTTAACAGAAAGTAACAATCCTCTTTTTAAAGTGGTGGTTGTTGACCATTTATTTATTTACTTGCAGTTATTCGATCCTTTGATGTGAATAAACCCGGCTGTGAGGTGGACGATCTGAAAGGAGGGGTAGCTGGAGGCAGTATTCTGAAAGGCGTGCTAAAGGTGAATTAATCTCCATTCAATTATCTATATCGTTTAGAACAGAATTGTTTGTTAATATTCATTGAACCCAATTTATTATCATTAAACATAAGATGTTCAATAAAACATAAGATGTTCTATGAATCCTAATAAAACTGAACCAATAATAATTCTCCTTTCGGCTGCTCCCGTTAGGCCCGTATCGCTCTTCTCTACACTAACCTGTCATCTACATCTTCCTCTTTCACCCCAACTACCTGCATGTCTTTCCTCACCATAGGATATTTTAAAAGAATATTTTGTTGACATGATTTACCTAATCTCTAAAACTGACCGGTATCTGATTTCTATATTCACTCTGTACACAGGAAAATATGTTACCAAACATAAGTTACCAAAAGTAAAAACTGCAATGCTAACTCGAACTGAGAGCCTGGGGGAAAGTATCATTTTTATTTGAACAAAAAATAATAACCATTAAAATACACTGTTGCACCAAGTTACATTGCTGTTGTTCACTGTCACTCCTAAATGATGCTCGAGTTGCCTTGAAATGGCAGATGCTAATGCAGTTATTTATGACATTTGGCAGACATCCTTATCCTGAGTGTCTTGCACCTCTACAACCAAGCAATTGGTGGTTAAGGGCCTTACTCATGGTTCCAGTAGTGGCAGTCTGGTGGTGCTATGGATCAAAACCCTGATCTTCCAGTTAGCACCTTACCCACTGAAATACCACTTCCCACATATGAAAGAAACCACTCTAAAAATATATGAATATGTGATTACACTGCCGCCTGTCATATCCCATTTGTGCCAAAAAACGCAATTGGGTCACAGTGTAAATGTGGCCTCTGCAATAAGTATATTTATTACAAATTATTAATTTCTTTTTTTACACTTGCACACAATGTTTTTCTTCTTATAGGTGGGGCAGGAGCTGGAAGTCAGGCCCGGTATTGTTTCTAAGGACCATGAAGGGAAGCTCATGTGTAAACCAATTTTCTCTAAAATCGTCTCACTATTCGCTGAGCACAACGACCTGCAGTACGCTGCACCCGGTGGCCTTATTGGTACGTGGATAAGAGATAATTTTCAAAAATTATTGATCGTTTATAGCACAAATCGACAATTAAAAATTAAAGTGTATACATGGCATAAATATAACTTCAAGCCAAAATTTTTATTCATTAAAACTGAGTATCTATGTCTCTCTTCCTCCCCCTATATCTCTCTCTCTTTCTCATCGTTTGTCTGATATTTATACTTGATAATCATTTCACCGTTTTTACTTTTATTCCGTACATCTGCATTGGGTGTTTTTTTCTGTGTATAGTGTAAAAGCAGATATTAGATACGGGTCAGTTTTTAAAATAAAGGTAACCTGGTCTGCAAAACAACTATATAATCGGCCATCAAGACTGTACAGTGTTAATGCGGCTTTTGTATATTAAAAAGTTCTGGCGTGGAAAATATGGTGTGACCAGAGGGTGGGGATTACACACTTCATTGGTTTTTCTTGGTTACTTACATTCCTACCAATGTTTGTGATTCAGGTGTTGGCACTAAAATTGACCCCACGCTATGCAGAGCAGATCGTATGGTGGGCCAGGTTCTCGGTGCAGTCGGTGCTCTGCCTGAGATTTTCACAGAGCTTGAGATCTCCTACTTCCTGTTGAGGAGGTTGCTGGGTGTCCGTACGGAGGGGGACAAGAAAGCTGCGAAGGTAAATGAAATACTCCATCTGATTCACATAAGAACTCTCATATCACCTGTTTATTATCACAGTTTTGGGATCCCATTTATTGTTGGACATGTTAATTGGCTTCCAATCTGCTCACAGGTTGCCAAAAAGCTACAAGGTAATTTATCATCGTAGACAAGCAGATATTCATTCATTAATCTTTTAACTCGCTTATTCCCTAATTCGAGGTCACTGGGGTATGTCTGTGCATATCCCAATGAACATAGGGGGAAAGGCAGGGGTACACCCTGGACAGGTCGCCAGTCCATTGCAGGGCCACACATGGATGAATAACAACTCGCACACACTCACTCCTATAGGCAAGTTAGTATTACCAATCGATGTAATGTACATACATGTTTTGGACTGTGGAAAGAAACCAGAGTACCCAGAAGAAAAAACAAGCTGATATTAACGTTACGTTTTTGGATTTGCATCACAGGTTCAAAAGCTTTCAAAAAATGAGGTGTTGATGGTGAACATCGGCTCGCTGTCAACAGGAGGACGTGTGAGTGCAGTCAAAGCCGATTTGGCAAAAATTGTGCTTACAAACCCTGTGTGCACAGAGGTGGGCGAGAAGATCGCTCTGAGTCGCAGAGTGGAGAAACACTGGCGGTAAACAATTTTTACAATTACTTCAACATTTTGGATAGATTTGTTTAACAACGCTTATGGAACCTGACTTTGTGTTTTGTGGATACATGTTTTTTTTTGTTTGTTTAAAAAAAAAAAAAATTTTAGTCTAATTGGCTGGGGACAAATCAGGAGAGGCGTGACCATCACACCCACCGTTGACGACGATTGAGGATTTTACATTTGGATGAGAGGATACAGACGTCACACCATATGGCATAAATATCAACCCATTTTCACCCCAGTGCCGAGGTCTAAGCCAGTCTCCCGGCACCTGTATTTTAAACGCGAGGGCAGGACTGATTTCATTAACACTTCCATACAGGAAGAAATATGTGTTTCCTGGGTTTGCAGAATAAAAGTTGTCAACATATTTCTGTGATGACTAATAAAAAAACACTTTTGATCAAACGGTGCATGTTTTCTGCATCTGCATGGGTGTGACCTGCGCTGTCGTGCGTAACGTTCCCATTCATGTCATTTGTATCGACTGAAGTTGTAAAACTGGAAGATTTCATTAATCACCAGCTGATGTATGGCTAAGATTGTGAACTGTTTATGTACCAAATCTAAATAAACACTTCAAATGTAGTACATTCAACTTCTCTCAGGGGGATCCAATAAAAAACAGCTTTATAAAAACTTTCTTATAGCTGCCTTCAATTGGCTGATTTACATATAGCTTTTATATGCGACATCTTTGTCTCTAGGGCAGCATGGTGGTCTCAACAAGAAGATCCAATGTTTGATTACCAGTCAAGGAGTCTTTTTGTGTTGAGTTTGCAGGTTTTCTCTTAGTCCAAAATCGGTTGATTGTAAATTGCCCATAGCAGTTAGTGTGTGAGTGGTTGTAGCCCTACAATGGACAGGAATATAGAAATAAGTGGGTTAGAAGATGAATGAATCCTTTCTGTCTCCCAATCTATCCATCTCTTCCTATATCCTTCCCTTACTATCCTATCCCCCACTTCCTCTATCTCTATCTTTCTCCCCCTCTCTATCCTTCTCCATCCTACCCCTTCTATCTCCCTCTTTTCCTATCACTCTCTATCCTTTCCCTCACTATCCTACCCCCCTTATCTACCCTTTTCTTACTACCCTTCCCTCACTATCCTTCTCCATCCTACCCTATCTTTCTCCCTCTTTCCATATCCCTCCCTTACTATTTTCCTCTATATTACCCCATCTATCTCCCTCTTTCCATATTCCTCCCTCACTGTCCTTTATCCTATCCCATCTATCTCCCTTTTTCCATATCCCTCTATCCTACACCAATCTATCTCCCTCTCTCTATTCCTTAATTTAAAAAAAATAGTAATAGAATTGTATGCAATTATAATTTACTGTATTTATAGATTAAGTGTGTAAATCACGTGTTTCCGGAACTTGAACTCGGCGATCTGAAATAACCCGCTAACCCAAATTATCGTCATTTTAACCCGCTAACCCAAATTACCGTCGTTTTAATCTCACATTTTTAAAATGAGCTGGTCAGAGAACAGAAAAGTTCCAAAAGTATTTCTTTCTTTCGAAATGCTGTGTTCGTTAGTGGTAAATTCACCGTGTGTGTGTGTGTGTGCGCGCGCATTTTCCTGTTTTGTTTCATCACCCAGACCCGTTCTAACCTTTCCCCTACACTTTTGTCTGTTTTTACATTAAGATGCAATATGAATAAACCAAAAAGGATTTTTTTTCGTGGTTAAAACCAAATTTGAATGTGTTTCTAAGCGCCATACTGTTCGTTTCACTTTAGTTCCATTTACAGTACAATCCTTCCATATCCGGGTGTAAGTGTAAGTTCTGGCCTTTTGTTCGAGAAGCTTCGGCTCCTCCCTCTCAGGGCCTCGAGCACATACATTATTCCTGTATTGTACCACAACTATATTCGTTATTAATGTGTAAACTCGGACATGTTTTACGGGAGAACAAAACGGGCAATGATAATATGAGCCATGTCAATAATAAATGCTATGTCGTTAGCCGCTGACGGCGGTATGAGTGCTTAGTTCGGCCCCGCCCTCCCAGCGCCGCACTGGCCCGCCCTGCTCACACAAACTCCCCGCCTGAGCTCTGCCCGAGTCTGGGGGAAGCGTACGGCCTGGAGGCGGTGTGAAAAAAGGTAGGCCTCTGCACAAAAATACACGCGTAATACTTCCATCGATCGCTACACATTCATTAGCGCTCGGACTGTTCTGTTTTATATAGGTGAGGGAGTTTGCGCAGTTTGTCTTGTTTTACACGTTTATAGCGTTATAAAGCGTTATGACAGCTAAAGGCCTCGGTTAGCATCCAGTCAAAGGCCTTCGGAGGCCTCATCTAGGCCGCTAGTGCAAGATCCTAACCTAAATTCAAAAATAATTGCAAGGCCTTGTTTTGGTTCATAAACAGACCACAAATAACCAAAATAAACATTTATTTGGGCTTGAAATTACGTTTTATTCCCGATTATTGATCATGTTTATTAATCCAATATGGCGGCAAGCGTTAAAATGGGCGTTAAGACTTTAATTTTTAATCTCACTCGTATTCCGTTAAACCCTGCCTTCTACACTATGATTGGTCTGTTGTTTTCCCTGCGCCAGATTGATATTGGTTGTTGTTGGTTATTCCGTCGTTGGAGAATAAGATACTAACCAATCCCTGCGCAAATAACACGGTTCATTCGAATACGGGTAGGAGAAGTAATAATTTACAGGCAGAAAGTAACCCCGGTCACGTGGTTTTATTTGCGTGATTGACAGAGGCCACGCCTCGTTTATTTAAACCGCCTTATTGTCGTAAATGTATTAAATCGTCTATATTTATTAATCACTTATTGTTGTGAGACGACCGTGCTAACCACTATGCTATTAACTTTATTTCTGCACATCTAATATTTTGTATAATTTTTGACTGGTCTTGGGCTTAATCAATTTTAATAAATGAAACTTGGTCCTAACCTTTTATAATTTTTTAATTCAATAAGACATTAATAAAACGTTATGATGAATAAATAAATGTTTTTTTCCCCTTTTGTT
Organism: Pseudolaguvia tuberculata; assembly: GCA_026260255.1. Lineage (NCBI taxonomy): Eukaryota > Metazoa > Chordata > Actinopteri > Siluriformes > Sisoridae > Pseudolaguvia > Pseudolaguvia tuberculata. The sequence goes on from JAOTRA010000019.1 coordinate 2,887,273, forward strand.
GCCCTTTTTAATTTAGTTTGTTGTATATTTTAAAAACACTGAAAAATTGAATCAGCTCAAAGATGATAGAAGATAAAGATTTTACATTATTAAATATACTTTCTTCTTACACACTGGCAGGAATTAAAGAATTATGTATATGACCAGAGGGGTCGATGGATGAAGATGTGACGACCCTCTCTCCCCATTCCCACCAACCCAAGATCATCTTTCATGGGTCAGGTAAGAACTGGCAGACCTGAATGTCTAAACTAAAACCATTTTATTGATTTCTCTGTTGTTATTTGTAGTCCTAATCAAGCAATACATATGTATTTTGGTGTGTCAGGTGGGAATGGTGAAATTGAGGAGGATGGGGTAACAGTGGAGTTACACGAGACGGTCCTGGTCTCTGGAGTCGAGGATGATGGGATAGCAGTGCATAGCTTTTCCGCTGATGAGTTGGTTATCCAGGATGCCATGGGAGATGTTGTGGCTGAGTATGTACAGGATGATGATGACGACGATGATGATGATGATGATGATGATGATGGTGATGAGGAGGAAGAAGAAGAGGAGGATGGGGAAGACCTAAGCACTATTGCTGTAGGGACCTGCGTAATGTCTCCAGGGATAGCTCTGGATGATGTCCTTAGTTCTGCTCAGGTGCAAGAGGACCCAGATGAGTGTGAAAACTACCTCATGATTTCCTGTGAGTGGCCATGTTTTCTATGTTTTGTTAGCAGCCCAATGATACATTTGAAAAAAAATGTATTAGCTTGCTTATTTATTTATTTATTTATTTATTTATTTATTTACTAGTGGAGGAACCTGGAAAGATTGTGTCGGATGATGATGCTAAAGTTACAACCGAGGGCACTTTAGGGGAGCAAGACGATGGGGAAAAGGAGGACGATGAGGGTCAGGAAGTCATTAAGGTTTACATCCTGAAGGCTGACTCAGGAGACGACGATCTGGGTGAGACAGGCTTAAGTCCAATCTAATAATGGCTGTGATTGGTCTGTGTTTTTATTTATTGAGAAAGCTTTTGTCATTTCTCTTGCTTCTGTATCTTGCAGGTGGCACTGTGGATATTGGGGAAGCTGATATCGATGTGGACGAAAGCGTGGAGTTGATGGATCCATCTGAACTCAGTGAGAAAATGGTCCTTATGCCTGTGACAGACACCAATCAGAATCAGGACGACATTAGTGAGTCCTACCAAGTTTTAAATCTGTTCTAATGTATTGCACTGAAGTTACCAAGCTGATATCTTTTTGTTTCATCAGGGAACTCAAACTGGTAGCCTTTAGAGTCAGAACTTTTGTACATTTGTATCCTGCAATGCACAGTTACAGAACATGCCATGTTGTAAGAGTTATATTGATCAAAATAAAAGCTGAATGTCTGATCTGGCATCTGGTATGGATCTTTTCCATTTAAGGCATAATTGGTTTTCACAGTCCAGTACTTTTGATCAGATGAAACTGTGGCCCCTGTGCAAACGTTTTTTGTTTTTTTTTTTCACCTCAAGATGTGGCCAAGATAACTGACGAAGTGTACATGGAGGTGGTGGTGGGGGGTGAGGAGCCTGCCAATCATCAGCGGCCATTTGATAACACGTCACTTAGCAAAGACTTCATGCCTGTAGCTTGGGCAGCTGCGTATGGTAAGTTCTAGTCGTTTTATTTGTCCTTTCATTATTTCGTTTGTTCTAATAAAAAATAAAAATTCATATTTTATTTGCTTACTGATTTTGTGCTCTTTTAAATATTTAGTTATTGATAAAGTGATTAACTTAAACCCAAACACCGCCAGGGCCGCGGTGTAGTTAAGGTGTTGCAATCCAGTGACCTCCCCATCTCTGTCTGTCCTATAAATAAAGGCAAAATGCCTCAAAAATAGTTAATAGTTTGTATAAATCTCTCCCTCAGGTGGGCAGGAGGCTGAGAGCTGCGAGAACAGAAATGGAGCCGCCAGCGCCGTGCTGCATGTCGAAGAGTCTGATGTTCTGGAGAAAATAAACCACCAACGAAACAAAAGCAAGAACAAGAAACACACCGAGATGCGCCACATACAGACAGGTACCGAGAATGAATGAATGAATGAGTGAGTGGGTGGGTGGGTGGGTGAGTGAGTGGGTGGGTGAGTGAGCAAATAAGTGATGAGAGAGTGCTGAGTGAGTGAGCGAGTAAGTGAGGAGAGAGTGCTGAGTGAGTGAGTAAGTGAGGAGAGAGTGCTGAGCGAGTGAGGAGAAAGTGCAGAGCGAGTGAGGGGAGAGTGCTGAGCAAGTGAGTAGGTGAGGGGAGAGTTCTGTGCGAGTAAGTAAGTGGTGAGAGAGTGCTGAGCGAGTGAGGGGAGGGTGCTGAGCGAGTGAGGGGAGGGTGCTGAGCGAGTGAGGGGAGAGTGCTGAGCGAGTGAGGGGAGAGTGGGGAGAGAGTGCTGAGCGAGTGGGGAGAGAGTGCTGAGAGATTGCTGAGCGAGTGAGGAGAGAGTGCTGAGCGAGTGGGGAGAGAGTGCTGAGAGATTGCTGAGCGAGTGGGGAGAGAGTGCTGAGCGAGTGGGGAGAGAGTGCTGAGAGATTGCTGAGCGAGTCAGGAGAGAGTGAGGAGAGAGTGCTGTGCGAGTGAGGAGAGAGTGCTGTGCGAGTGAGGAGAGAGTGCTGTGCGAGTGAGGAGAGAGTGCTGAGCGAGTGAGGAGAGAGTGCTGAGCGAGTGAGGAGAGAGTGCTGAGCGAGTGAGGAGAGAGTGCTGAGCGAATGGGGAGAGAGTGCTGAGCGAGTGAGGAGAGATTGCTGAGCGAGTGCTGAGAGAGTGCTGAGCGCGAGTGCTGAGTGAGGAGAGAGTGCTGAGCGAGTGAGGAGAGAGTGCTGAGCGAGTGAGGAGAGAGAGTGCTGAGAGATTGCTGAGTGAGTGAGGAGAGATTGCTGAGCAAGTGAGGAGAGAGTGCCTTTTCTAACAACGTCTCTTTCTATTTCTCATCAGCAATTATCATTGGCCCGTATGGACAGCCGCTCACAGTGTATCCTTGCATGCTGTGCGGAAAGAAATTTAAATCCCGTGGTTTCCTAAAGCGCCATACCAAGAACCATCATCAGGATGTTGTGAACAAAAAGAAGTACCAGTGTACCGACTGCGACTTCACCACCAACAAGAAAGCTAGCCTTCACAATCATATGGAAATCCACAAACTCAGCAGTAAGAGCGCACCATTCGAGTGTGAGGTGTGTGGCAAAGACTTCCACCAGCAGGCTGCGCTCTTCTCCCACCGTCTCCAACACCATTACAAAGAGCCAAAGCTGCAGATACCGCCACCCGCTACAAAAATGCACAGCTGCAAGTTCTGTGATTATGAAACGGCCGAGCAGGGACTTCTCAACCGGCACTTACTGGCCGTGCACAGCAAAAACTTCCCTCACATTTGTGTGGAGTGTGGGAAGGGCTTCCGTCATCCTTCTGAGCTCAAGAAGCACATGAGGACTCACACCGGCGAGAAGCCGTATTCGTGCCTGTACTGCAGCTACAAATCGGCGGACTCGTCCAACCTGAAGACGCACGTGAAGACCAAGCACAGCAAAGAGACGCCACACAAGTGCGAGCGCTGCTTCCAGACCTTTGCCGACCCTGATGAGCTTCAGCAGCACATGTTGGCGCACGAAGAGGAAGCCAAAAGCCACCAGTGCATACACTGCGAGCATCGCAGCTCCAACTCCAGTGACCTAAAGCGCCATATCATTTCCGTTCACACTAAAGAATACCCACATAAATGCGACACATGCGGAAAAGGTTTCCACAGGCCGTCAGAGCTCAAAAAACACTCGGCCGCTCACAAGGCAAAAAAACTGCACCAGTGTCGCCACTGCAGCTTTCGAATCGGAGATCCATTTGTGCTCAGCCGCCATATTTTGTCCGTCCACACCAAAGAAACGCAACAGCAGACACCATTCTCGGACAAAAAAGGACTGAAAAAGGCTTTTGTCCTCGGGGCTCACGGAGGAAAAAAGGTGTTGGCTAAAGTGCACAGGGAGCGACGAGTGTATCAGTGTCAGTATTGCGATTACAGCACCGGAGACGCCTCTGGTTTTAAGAGACACGTCATCTCCATCCACACCAAGGATTATCCGCACCGCTGCGATTTCTGCTCCAAGGGTTTCCGCAGACCGTCAGAAAAAAACCAGCACATCGCACGCCATCACAAAGACATGATGGCATAATGGACGATGTGACCCGAATGGATGGGGTGGGAGATATGGCAGGGTTGCATCATCAGTTTTAGTTTTGTAGAATTTTGATGTCTGAAAGCATAATTAAGTTGATATGTATATTTTTTTTAATTCAGTGTTTATTATTATATGTTTTGAGCGCGAATAATAACTGGTTTAGATTTTAACACCACATCAAGTGATGATCGCTTTAAAAAGTTACAGGGAGGGAATTCTACACGCACCTGGTTACTCCACACACACCTCTAAACCTGCAGTCTTCTCTTTTGTTGCGTCACAGTGATCATGCTAACATGTTGAATACGTTTAGTGTATAACGAGAGCGCCCGAACGTCGCCCCCCTACCTTCCATTTTTTTAATGATTATTTTTCTGCAGTCTCTTGTCTGTTCGGGTGTGTATGATGCAGGGTGTAAAAAAAAAAAGGACAAACAATGAGTTTGAATGCAAATGTATCCAGCGTATGTGTAAAAATTAAAGACCGCAAATTAGGGAATAAGCAAGTAAGAAGATGAATGAATGAATAAAAAATCTTGAGTTCGATCTGGAAGTAAAAGAACAGCATTTCTCACAAATATTTTGTGGCAAAATCCCAAATTTTTATTATTAGTTGTAAGTCAGGATCTGTTAGCTATTCTATTAGTATCTGAGAAAATGAATCCTATTTTTTTGTCATTTATCACACACATATGATACAGATGAGGAAGTGATTGGGGCAAATTATCCCATTATCGTTGCACAATATTGCGTAACAGTCCATGCCGATCCAACACACTGTTAACAAACCAATGAGTCACAAAATACCCGACGTGTGATGGGTGGAATCGGATTTAAAATCATTTCTTTAGTTATGTAAAAGGCATGTCATTCTTTGTAAAAACCCTCGCACTTGAGTTTTCTGTTCATGTATAAAGAAAGATGTTATACCCAAATTATAAGATAATATAATATAAACTAACTGCCTGGTTTGATGGGAATATTTATCTTCCAAAACCTTCCATTATTAATGTACTGTACCTCATATTGTGATTAAAAGTGATTTCTCATGGTGAACAGAATAAATTGCTTTGCTATATAGCTTTTCAAAAGGATGAAATAAAATCGCTTTAGCATATAGCAAAATAACCAACATGCTAGTAAAATGCATTGGTCGGGTCATGGAATAACATGACATCAACTACAAACTTCATCACAGAAACATAAAACGGACATCACCGAAGACAAACACCAGATCATCCAGTTTTTGTTTAGATTTATTTAGTCCATTCATTTCTGAATGTTGAATGTTGTCTTTCAGTGTGTGTGTGTGTGTGTGTGTGTGTGTGTGTGTGTGTGTGTTTGTGTGTGTGTGTCCAGAACTCGGAATTGTTTGTTAAACCGTTATTTAATGATTACATCACAAACACAAAGTGGTGTTTCTTATTATTGTTCACGTTGATCTTTCTTTCTTCACTAAGGAGCTTCCTTTAGTGGACCTGCTGTTCTCTCATATTCTACCGAAAACCTTCTTTCTATGCAGGGCTTCTGAAATCCATTAAAATTTACACAATACTGTAAAAGATGCACACGATTCTCACAAAATCTCATGTATAACTTTGAATCGGTATATACGGATAGACCTTGTGTACATATATAACATTTGTAAATACAGAATTATTAAAAAAAAGCGACTATATTGTGTCTGACGTTGGCTTTTATTCGGTTATAAGATCGAGCACAGATTGGAAATATGGTCAAAATGGCATCAATGAGCTTCCATAAACAACAACATCTGGCTTTCTGGTTATAATCAGTTATTATCTTCAGCGTGAATAATATTTGTATTTATTTTTTATTTTTAGAAATCATTTAGGAATAATTCAAAGACGTCTCTCACAAAGACAGCTGTCTTTACTCAGGTCATAACTGAAACACAGAAAATCACAGAATAAAGTTAATATTACTTATCACACCATTACCTCCAGCTCCTCTAGTACCTTTTCTTATCTGGAGGATCCTTTTAATACACATCACTAGAACTATAAAAACTACTTCTTTATTCTTTGTTTATTAACACCAGACCCCCAACCCCAACCACCCCTTTCCATTCTTGTGTATCATACTGTATGTTTAGTCACCCCAATGATGTAATAACTGATAGATACAGTAAAGACAAAAATATATCTGTCTTACCAAGTGTGTGCTCCTCATCCGCAGACTGACAAAATCCTAAACGCATTGGGTGAAACCAAAAACACTGAAAAGCTTCTGGCCCAAAATAATCAAATTACATTTCAGTTCAACAGTCGAAAAATAAACTTACCGTAAGTCGGAAATTGGAAAACTACATCCAAGCCCAGATTTTGTTCCCTTGCCATGTCCTCAAATTTATCCACGATGTTTTCAGCGATCACTGGGGAGCGCCCTTTAGCACACAGAATTATTTTTGAATGCAGATTTTAGATAATATACACACACACACACACACACACACACACAAACACACATTAATGGTATTTATTAAGGATGCACCGATATCATTTTTTAAAGAGAATATCAGAAGTGATATTTTTTCCCCCAATTGACGATTCCTTTAAAGCTATGGCGCCGACATGCCTTAATTATCCATTATCCATTTTTAAATATGTCAACAAAATGTATTAGTATTTGGTGTTGGAGTGTTTTATTTGAGGAAATGAGCTTTGTATCGATCGGGCCCAGTACCGATACCTGTGCATCCCTAGTATTTATGTATTAATGGCTTTGTGATGTTACCATAGAGTTTAAAGGTAAGTTTGTTCATCATTTTGTAGAGTAAAATGGCGTAAGATCTGTAGTCTGTGTCTAAAACTGTAATCTCTGTGTTCTTCACTGGGATTATTGCTGTTGGAAGGAGACAGTACACAAACAGCTTCATATAATACCAATTCTGTTGCAGGTGAAAAAATATATATATTACATTATATTTGTACATAATTTTCATCATTATATTCATTCATCTTTTTACCCACTAATTCTGGGTCACAGGGTTTGCTGAAGCCTATCCCAGCGCACATAAAGCGACCACACACACATTCACTCCTATGGACAAATCACCATGTTTTTGGACTGTTGGAGGAATGCTAGGGTACCCGGAGGAAACTCACGCAAGCACGGGGAGACCATGCAAACTCTGCACAGAAAGATCCCTGATCTTCTTTTTGTGAGGAGACTGTGCTAACCACTACCCCACCACACCACCTTATTATTTCACAATATATTAAAAACTTAACATGGGAGGCCAGCATCGTCGCCTCACAACAAGAAGGTCCCAGGTTCGATTCCTGGGCCAGGGATCTTTTTGTGTGGAGTTTGCTTGTTCTCCCCGTGCTTGCGTGGGTTTCCTCCGGGTCCTCCTGTTTCCTCCCACAGTCCAAAAAACATGCAGATTAGGTGGATTGGTGATTGTAAATTGTCCATAGGAGTGAATGTGTGTGTGAATGGTTGTTTGTCTATGTGTAGCCCTGGGATGGACTGGCGACCCGTCCAGGGTGTACCACTGCCTCTCGCCCTATGTGTGCTGGGATAGGCACCAGCAGACCCCCATGATGTATGATGTATTCGTGAATAAGCAAGTAAGAAGATGAATGAATGAATGAATGAATGAATGAATGACCCTAATATGGGATAAGGCTATCTGGGTTTTATGGGTTGTTTTTAATCATAAAAGAAAAGAAAAGTCAATAAAATTTTCTGAATATTTCCAAAGAATTTTACTCCAGATACCAGAAAATTGCTTTCAACAAACATTAAATTAACTATAGATAGTTATTCATAGCATTATACACAGTATGTTTTTTTTAATTTATTAATAGTACAGTTTGTAATTTTAATTCTAAGACGAATTGAAGCATGTTAATCTCCCTTCTTCTTCTTCTTCTTCTTCTTCTTCTTCTTCTTCTTCTTCTTCTTCTTCTTCTTCTTCTCCTTTCGACTGCTCCCGTTAGGGGTCGCCACAGCGGATCATTCTTCTCCACACTACCCCGCCTCTTTCACCCCAACTACCTGAATATCTTCCCTCACCACATCCATAAACCTCCTCTTTGGTTTTCCTCTTTTCCTCCTACCCGGGACCTCCATCCTCAG